>JAOYSI010068961.1:7442-18935 GCA_025775065.1 Hiodon alosoides
AAATCTGTACACAGCACAAACACACACTGTTCTAAATCTGTACACAGCACAAACACACACTGTTCTAAATCTGTACACAGCACAAACAAACACTGTTCTAAATCTGTACACAGCACAAACACACACTGTTCTAAATCTGTACAAAGCACAAACACACACTGTTCTAAATCTGTACACAGCACAAACACACACTGTTCTAAATCTGTACACAGCACAAACACACACTGTTCTAAATCTGTACAACAGGCACAGGCACAGGCACAGGCACAGGCACAGGCACAGGCACAGGCACAGGCACAGGCACAGGCACACTCAAAGATGCACACACGCGGATTAAAAGCGATACACTTCATGGAGAACAATAATAAAGGCAATTATTGATTCTCAGCAATAAGTCCCCAGTCACACCATGAGGGGAGGGCGAGAGGCTATTCAGCAGAAGCTTTGAGCGAAACATAATGACATTTAACAGTGATGAAAGCGCTGTACGGGAGGGGATGCTACCAAACTAATCTCTTTTTATAGATCCCTCTCCCAAAAAAGGCCGGCCTCGCCTTTGTCTCCGGAACGCCCCAGGTGTCAAAAGCAGGACAAAAAGCGTTAGGGAAAAAAAAAAACACAAATACGAGGTCAGCAGAGATATCGAACGCCAGCACAAAAGCAGTTCTTTGTAAGGCTAACCTTTTCACTGTTGCGGTCAATTACAAATTGAAATTGGAAAACATCTGTCGATCCAAAATCAATTCCGGAATCGTTCGGTACAGGTTAGTATGAACCGGCGTGTCGAAATTTGCTCAAGTTGCTGTGCAAAAGTCTTTTTCAACAAGAATTTCAAAAGTTTCACTTCCCAGATGGATTTAAGAGGATTAACCCAAATAAAATTAAAGATGCTGCCCCTTTTCTTAAATCTAAGTCCTCTATAATGTAGCTTGTCCCAGCAAAGTAATAGCCCTGAAAAAAACACACATTCCCAGCATCCATTAGGAAATGCGCAGCCTTAATTATTTAAAATGCCATAAATACTGGTGTTGCTACATAACACAGCTCGCTGCTTAAAAAGCGACAACTCCAATCTAATGTCATCAAATATGGCATCTCTCTGCAACACAGAGGATGCAGTGGCTTGCCTGAAACCTTATATGACACGTTCAACAACAATTTTGTTCAAAAGTACACGTTCCCTACAATTTAGAGGATGAATGTAACAAGGCTTTTTTTCAGCATCTGACTAACAGGTTGCATTTGACTTATGGACAGCTATGCACAATTGAAATACAAGGCTCTTTTTATTGGAATTCTAACGAATCAGTACTCGGAGAGCTTCAGGGTCCCCCAGTCTGCGACAGTAAACCGAACGCTAACAGAGGTAGCTCACAGGACCAGACCACAGCGGAGCGGGACGGGCCGCACCAACGAAAGCGGACTCAGAGGGGGGCGTACCTGGAGCACCAAGGGTTCTGGGTTGAACGCCAGGGTCATCAGCAGCTGCATGCGCTCGGTGTCCTTCAAGTTCTTGAGGAGAAAGCTCCCAGAGTCTTTGGTCTCGGCGTACCTCCTCACCAGCCGGTCCAGGAGACGCTGCGAGGGGCAGTGCACCAGGTCCGACCAGCCCTCCACCACACCGGGCGTCAGCAGCCGCACGTCCCCGTTCAGCCGGGCGAACTCCGTCTTGTACATGGCCTGCACCAGGTCGCAGCGGGGGCGCCCCGTGGCCCGCTTGCAGATCTTCTGGTCGATGTCGGCCAGCTCCTGGCTGGAGCCCAGGCGTTTCAGGACCACCCGGCGCGTCCCCTCCCGGGGCTCCCCGTACTGCGCGAAGTAGACATTTTTCACGTTGAAGAAGTCCAGGAAGCGCAGCCGGCCCCACGTCTCGAAGGACACCTGCCCGTTGATGAACTTGCGGCACCAGCTGGTTCCGAAGCAGGCCGGGCACTTGTTGAGGTTGAGGAAGCGGCGGTCGGTGAGCTCGTTGCGCTGAAAGGAGGCCAGCAGGTTGTGCGTGTTGAGCAGCAGCACCACGAACAGGCCCACCGCCAGCAGAAGCTTCAGGCACCGGTACAGACGGCCCAGCTTCAGCGGGACCAGGCGGAGCATGTTCTCGTGCAGACGGGACGGGGCGGGGCGTCACAGGCGGGGGCACATGGTGGCGACGCCTCCGGAGCTGCAGGTGGCGTACAGCCCGAGGGGCCCTTCACCACACGCTGTCAGACCATCGGCTGGCAACATCAAGCGCCAGCTAAAACAAAGGGGATAAAGAGATGCCCGTTATACAGCGCCGTCCTAAACACCTGCATGAAACGCTAAGCCAACACTAAAACAGCATGATCACATTAAGCGAGGCAATCCGAACAGGAAATGCTTCTCTCATCTAAAGAAAAGGCTTCACAAGGGAAAAGTTGTGAACGAGACGGTAGTGTCTTGTGTTCTCAACTCTGTCTGCTGAAGCCTCAAAACTGATTTTTTTTTTTCTTCCTGGTATCAAAATGACAGTATCGGTACAACCCAAATCATCAAAACAATCTGAATTTAAAACGGAGCTAAAATTTACTAGTGCCACCATTGCCAAGACACATTTAGCAGTCCAGTTGGTCACTATGTTTGGGTTTAGGCTCCAAATTAAATCCAACCATACAGGAAGAGGAGCCCTGGGATCAGCACATCAGCTGACATGTGATCATGTGATCCGACAAAACGAAGTCTGCAGCAATCAACACCAAAAAAAAATATATCCTGGTCTGCACTTTAAGGGTGAGGATCAGGGCATCCGTCTTCACTATGTGAGCACTCTGCCAAAAGCTAAATTACCAATTAAAGCAACGTCACTCCCCCCAAGACCCTTTTAAATTCACATCCTAGATGCTAAATGAATGCATGAAGGGAAATTGATCGACAATCAGAGCCGCAATGAAGATGGCATTGTGTAGTCGGCTGGCCACGCTTATTGGCTGCAGGACGCGGGCATCCAGCACCCAACCCCGGCGGGCCGTAAGTCTCAGTGCCTCAGGACAATGCCAGGAGCCTGGATATTCCCATCACACTGGGCTTCCAGAGGAAAACGAAATGCAGCAAAGATTATCAGTGTGCTCCTGGGCTGCTCCATCGTAACAGTAAAGGTTAAGATCAAAACACAGAGGAGCGAGGATGATGAGCAATTCCCAACAACACCGTGACCTTTGTGGTGATTAAATACAACCTGCCGCACCCCAAGACTAACACGCATAGACACAGAACCACGCACACACCGTAGGTCTGGAGTATATGGCCTATAAACTATATTGTGATGCATTGCAATATCACAAAGAAATAATTACACACGTTGTAAAATACGGCTTAGTCCAGTAGACAAACATAAATAATAAAATTACACATATCACCTTAAAGGTGGGGACTAAACAAAGGCATAAAACTAGTTGTGACTGCCCGTGGTCAGGTCCGGGAGTTTCACAGTGCCATTTGCGATCAGAATGGAAAATCCACCTGTTGTCAAGGTTATCGACTGCTCTAAGCATTCAAGTGTTGCCGTGACGCCGGCCTGCGGTCCAATTAATATATATACTTTTTGTACCAGCATTGCAACAAGGTCCAGAGTCACCAAAAAACTGGAAAAATGTCAACTAGAGACGTTCCTGAATCTGGTTATCTGTACGTCCCAGAGCCCGAGCAAATATCGGACATTTCTAAAGAGACATGAATAACATTTCCGCGGGAGCAGCCATGGCAGGCAAATTACAATGCAGCTTTTTATTTTACTGCTGGTCATCCTGTTATAGTTCAGCCATGTCAACTTTAATGAATTCCTGGCAAAGCAAGAATCGCGGAAACCTCCTACACTTATTAAAGACTTTCAACAAATGTACGATAGCCTGGAACAGAACGCACGGTAGCCTGGAAAAGAACGCAAGGTAGCCTGGAAAAGAACGCACGGTATGCTGGAACGGGAGCACTAAGCCCACACCTAGACCAGGGGCTCGGAGACCCACAGCGCCTGCAGGTCTTTTTCCAACTACCTCTCAGCACTTTATTTAAACCTGGAAACAACAAGCGAGGTCATTTCCAGTTTGAATAATAACTACAATTATTAAATAATTAGAAGACGGGGTGTTGCAGAACCACCTGGACCGGATGAGACCACCCCTGACCTAGGCTGTCAGAATCCACAAGCAGTAGGCAGCCATTAAGGATTTGGTTAACTGCTGGTCCTTGCAAGCAGGGAGAATAAACAGGACATCTTGTAAATGTTTATCTGAGTGTTGCATGGGGCCAGTGCCATAAAAAGGCCCATTCAGAACTCATTGCTATTCAACAACATGCAGATTATCTTGTTTTAATTAATATGTCCAAACACACAGCCCCGCATTAGGCAGGCATTTATTGAAGTCTGACACTTTCTGATTACAGCATTATCACGCTGGTGATTAACACTGGAGACATAATGAGCCTTCTCACAAGTTTACAGACTGCAGTAAAAGTACTCTTTCCCGAGGAAATCATATTTTGAACACATTAAAACTGTGTGCGTTTAAAACAGCCATCATCCGCCAGAAAACAACTTTGCAGGAGTTCACCAAATGTCAAAACATATTTTTAATTATGAAAGCGTCAGCAGTTAACGACAGTGACTCCTGTTAATCACAAAGTGATGGTGACAGTATCCACAAGGTAGCAAATCAGAAGAGACCACCGCATTCTGTTTACATTACAAATTAACCCAGCCTAAAAAAACTAAATGCAAAACGCGTCAGAATTAGGCAAAAAACCCAACTCTTCAGACTGCAGATGGGGTCCAACCGCTGATATCCATCAGGTTAAGATGGTTAAACTGGTTAAACATTAAATCATTTCAAACAGAGTCAAGTTTCACTTAGATCACTAAATGTATGTTTATAGTACAGAGATTTGAGGATTGGGAGGTAAGAAACGACCTCTGCTCTAATGTTAGATGCATATGTAAATGTATATTTGTCTGCATTTTATGTAGTACCAGTCTTGGCACTTCACAAAACACAGGTAATCAACTGAAACTATCCCTTCTACCTTCCACAAAGTGCTGAAGCTGTTGAGCTGTCCAATCACCTGTTCACTGAACTACTTATTACTTACTTATTGACTTTACAATGTCAAATTTATAATAAGCGTCTACTGTCCAGCTATTTTGCAGAAGTTTTCTCAACTGTCTCCGGGGTCAGGGTATAATTTTCCTGGTTGGCTCCGTGTTATCTTTTATTTTATATTCCTTTGGGAAAATCTGTTGAGTTCCTTGTGACGAAATCTGCACTTAAAAATGCGCAATCACAAACGCAATCTGATTTATGTTGCATGCAAAGCAGAAGAAAAACATACCCATTACAGTTGCGTTTATAGTCCATCGAGTAGTGTCCTAAATGCAGTCTCTAATCGGTGTTTTACAACAATAGAGTCAAAGCCTTACATAAAACCTGAAACTTGAAGCTGGAGGTGACATCTCAAACTGAGTCGCGTAATACTTGAGCAAACATCTGTTACAGTACAGTTATTGATTGTCGCGTCAAACGAGCACAGAAAAATTTAGACTAACAATAAGACCTCACAAGTTAAGACCTAAAGAAGTACAAACCGTGACAATAACAGCGTTTTGTATAGATAAATCTGTTCATACGAAGAGATTGAATACAATCTAATGGCGAGCTAAACACTAGGAACTAAGTTGCGGGTCAAAGCGATTTTTTGGGTAAATTTACCCTACCAATGTCGCCACTTAATCGTTCTTGAGAAAACGGCAACTAAACGGAATTTATGTATTAAACAGAGAGTAAGCATTTACAACTCAAATGTGAAAAATGTTCATCAGAAAAGTTTGGAAAAATACTAAAGTCTGCGATAACTTTAACCAGTCTTCAAATACACTTCAATATATAACCTATCCGTGCTGTTAACATAGATCAGACTTGACTCAGACGCGATTATGATTAACCGACTCGTTCTTCAAGCTTTTCCACATTTGACCATTTCCACGTCAGTCTTGCTTAATCCACAGTAGAAAGTTTATTACATGATATATAACTTGCAACACGTCGCGTCGCAGTAAGAAATCATTTTAGTCAAAACCCGAACATATACTAAAGTTTCATAGATGATTTGTTGCAATGCGCTTACATATAGCCTACTATATGGCTGCATCAAAGGGTTCGGATTTAGCTTTCTCTTTGTCGATCAATCCATTCAATTAAATACGAGGAAATAGTGATGCTCTACAGTTCAAAGATTTACGTACGAAAGGCTTTTTTGACTTTAAAAGAGCGTAGGTTCCAGAATAAATGTGTCGAGAGTGGAGCTTGTATCGGAAATAATGTGTCTATGCCCCTCGTTTCTAGAATAGCAACAACGTTACTCTCCATCTAAACTCAGCAAACATCAAGAGTTTCTACGACTTGCAGCATCTGGTACCTTTCCGGTTGGTTCGGCAGTGACCTTCCTCAGTGTTGGGGGGGGGAAAGTGATCACACCGTTTTTGTAGGGGATATGCTACAATAATCTTCCACATACTTAATAAAAGATGCATCCGATATCAGTGCAGACAGGCTTTTCCTTAACTCTAGTTTGGAATAGTAAAAATAGCCAGACGTCCAACTATTGATAGTTTTAAATTACCCGGTGTCCATTTTTTTAAATTACAGGTTGACCATTCGGATAAATAGCGAATTACTTTTTTTGGAAGAATCTCACACGCGAAAATAACATAAAATTTGTTCATACTTGTACATTATCCATACCCGGAGAAGACTGTAAAAAAACAGTTAAAAGCCTCCAATCCGATTATCCACTCGCTTGTCTTGAAATCAGTGTCTGCGATGTCGTTTAATGCTTGTGGTTCTCTATTAGCCGCCGTAGTCCTATTTACAAAATATCTCGCTTTGATCATTAGAATTAATTCCGGACGTGTTCTTCGAGGTAGAGATCATTTGGTGATCCAGTCACCCTCAGCCTCGCTTCTCCACAATGGATTCTACTCCGACTTTTTCCAACAGTACACGATTTGTATTTTACGACCATCTAAGTCAATTTACGTTACTGGTTTCTATGCCACCCTTTACTAGAGCCAGCGCCTGAACTCCGCCTCCTCTTCCAGGCTTGTAAAATCTGGTGCCCACCTTGTTTTGTGTAACCAGCGTCAATGGGAACTCTTTAGGCTAATAGTTCTCAGTGCTGGAAAAAAAAATTAAAGATATTTTTAAATTGAATTTAAGCTTTCTAGAGCAAGCCTTCGATTCAGTTGAAACTATTTCCATCCGTCTTAACTGTATTATATTCATCAGTTCAGTAGATTCGTACGTGATCACTGGAATTCTTTTTTTTAAGAAGCAAGAAACACAAATACAACATAACCTTTTAGTAACCCAATACTTATTTTGTCTTAAGCCCAGGCTACTTAAAAATCTAAACTTGCCATATAGTCTATTTAGATAGCGTTGATACATGTGTGATAGTTTTTGTAAATAACCAAAACTATGAATGCGTTTCTCAAATTATGTTGTAGGTGCCAACTAAGAGGAAACTCAGACCCCCTCGATAGAAGATTGATGGAGGACGGATTCGGCAGTGTGGCCATAAGACTATGCTACCGGCGGAGTCTTAACCTGAGCGGCGTCAAGGCAAGCGAAAGCGAAGCAGACTGAACTCCTTATAAATATTTTATCCGACTGTGTGCTCAAGGCAAGGTAGATACATGAGCCTTGGATAACTATGTCATCAATATTAAACCTATTCTACCTGTTTCACAAAACATTGGTTTAATAGATTCTCGATCGTGGTATTAACTGAAGCAAAGCTAGCCCACTGTGTTTCCCGGTGTTTGACGACTGAGAGCGGCTTAACCTTCTTACTAGATGAAAGCTCTTTACATATTTTATGAATAACAGTGCGCGTGTGTGGGCCTACGATATCAATAACATTGCACACATGTCTGTTAAACTCAGAATATCATTATATGATCGATGTTAATCGAAAATGGCAGCGGCACTAAATATAATATTGGAATGGCTTAACTGAATGCGTAATCATTTAACGTATTTAACTCCAGAAAGAAGAAAGGTCTGTAGTTGGTTGGCACTTAAGTGCGTTTAGTTTGCTCGCAAGCTTCTAGTCATTTTGCGCTTTGTAAGAATGTTACATAATACTAAAATTTACCGTCCAAATATCCTAGACTTTTAATCCGTATTCAGAAGCCTAATTAAAATGAGCCACTCTGGGAAGCCAATGTATAAATTAGAGGGAAACGTCCTGAAATAATTTGAGATTTCCACATGTTTGATATGGTATCTTTCAATTTTTTTCCCACTTTTTGGGGGTAAGTCTTACTAATTTGTTTTTTGGCTCCAGCTTTAGGTGTAGTTGTGTAACTTTTCGATTGCTTCTTATAGACTATATCAACTATTTTTTAAGCAAAAATTGTCATTAAAAAATGAAAGCTGGATTAGTCAAGTATTTACTGACCTCTCGTGGTGTGTTTTGTCAATGCATTTAATTGCGTAGTGAAAATAAATAAAAATTATAAAATAAGAGGAGATATCTGACTGCTCTGTTCTTCTTATCCCGTTTTTTAATGGATTAAAAAAATCAGTTTCTCTAGGAACATTTTCATTTGAAAGCTTAGTTACCCAGTATCACTGGCAATGTTTGGAAAAGATCGCCATGTTTCTTTTTAAAATCAAAATAAGTAATAATAGAAACTTAAGTTTCTTATCTGCCTTTATCAAATCACCAGGGCAGTTTTGTTGAAACGTCCTAGATGAAAGCCCGACCGATTTGTAAAAAGTAGTAGGTAAATACTTACCTACAAGATTTCACAAATGATTAAGACACCTTGGAGATTCAACTGGCCTATTTATTTGAGTAAATGCCCTTTTCAGCTTACAACGTGTTGCCTAGTGCATCTTTACTCAAAAAGTAATTTCTAGAAGTAATAAACTACTATGCGTCTGGTACCCGATTGTTGTTTAAAAATACAACAATGCTCTGAGCTTTTGACACACCGTGTCAGCTATGTGCGGATTCAGACGAGAGTCAAATAAATATAAACTGTAAAACAATGTAAAACATTTTTTGCAGGTATATCTCAGCGTGTAGCCCTCCTGCGTGTAAACTCCAGTCCAAGGTGCGAGACCCAGTGCCGTGGCAGAGATGGTGTGAGTGGCTGCCTGGTGCGTGCTGGTCACAGGAGACAGAATTCTGCCCCATAACCATGTCTTAACCCCTGTCCTATCATTAGCACTGTTTGTACTGCAGACACCTGGCAATCATGTGGCCACGCCAGTAACCAGCCCTTTAATCACCACTGCCTCAGCTGGGTTTCCGTCCCAGGAAGATTTACTATTGATGTGATGTTAATATAAACAGAGCACTGCCCCTCTAAATTATAGGTACATTACTCAAGTTGTGCAGTCAGAAAATGCCTTTAGGACTTGTTTAGATATAACCTAAGGGCATTTAAACATAAATACATAATTATTTGTTTTACTTTAAAATTAAAATTCAAATGGGTTGGAGATCAATAGTATTTCTCCTGTACCGCTCTGTGAACTATGTTCTGGACGGCTCTGTAAACCATCTCCCTTTAGCGTTTTACAGACAGTTTCCTCGTTTGCGGTGTGATGTGTGGTTTACTTGTGAGACCTTGTCCTTCCCTGCCGAAAGCTGGAGTGAGAAGAAGAGGAAGTTTATGAGAGTTGTAGCAAATGTGAATACCGGGAGTTGTATTAAATGAAAATATCGGGAGTTGTAGTAAATGTGAATGAGAATATGTTACTCAAGTTGTGCAGTCAAAAAATGCTTTTAGGTCACATCTAAACATACAATCAGAATTATTCTTTTTTTTTTATTTATTAAATTGTTGGACTTATTCTGTGGCATGTAAGCTCCACATGATTAGGAGATCAATAGTATGTCTAGTATGTAAACCGCCCCTAGACCGCTCTGTAAACCGCCCCTAGACCGCTCTGTAAACCGACCTCTAGACCGCTCTGTAAACCGTCCCCTAGACCGCTCTGTAAACCGTCCCATAGACCGCTCTGTAAACCGCCCCCTAGACCGCTCTGTAAACCGTCCCCTAGATCGCTATGTAAACCGCCCCCTGGACCGCTCTGTAAACCGCCCCCTGGACCGCTCTGTAAACCGCCCCGTGGACAGCTCTGTAAACCACCCCCTGGACCGCTCTGTAAATAAAAACTATACAAACTAAATATTTACCTTGTAATGCAACATACCCTGGTGAATATGTTTACATAAAACCATTTTGCTGTGATATTTGTTCTTTTAATAAGCCTAGCTACTTTGATCTCCGTTTGATGTCAGTCCTTTGAATGTCGTCTGTTTGTTTTTATCGATATGATGGAACAAAAAGGAAAAAGGAATCCAAGTAGCTGTCCCAGAATTCCCCTGTTCTGTCTGTCCTCCGTCTTCATGGTAACCAACTGTACATAAAGCTCTTGGCCATTGTCATGGTGTTCTCTGATAAAAATAGATTGACTCACTTCCTGGAACGAGAGTTTTTTATTTTTAAATATGACAACTGCTTTGTAACAGAGGCCCATTGTGGAGCAGGGCACTAACTACACACTTAAATTCAGTTCAGTGCCTTCCTGTCAAGGGGGCAGTTTGAACTTGCAGGCTTTTATTAGTGTGATTCCTGAAATAAAAACCACTGATGTCTGTATAGATGTCCTCCGCACGGTCGGTCACTGTTATGAAGGGCTTTCTCTGAGAAGAAAGAGGAACAGCTACAGAAAATGCCAGTTTCCTATGTGGATGAATGATGGCCCTCCATTCCCACTGACAAGAAAACACTAGTGTGATGATGATACAATCAATTACTGCTTCATCAGTCATTTCATCTGCAGTTACTCTTCTGTCAAGCACTCCAAAACTAAGGATTAGAAAATGTTCCAAATGAGTTTTGTTTATGGATTGATTAGACTTTTATCAATGTTCTTACATTAGGAGGACAGACGACCTTACTGTCATTGCAATAAAAGTTATCTGCTGACTGGAGTTTTGCCCTGGAACTAATTTGATTTTCTCTAAGTTAGAGGGTGAATTTTTATTGGGTACACATCTGTTCGTATATCAAGCAGAGTTAATATATTCTCCTGGCCAATCCACATTTATTCTGCATGTCCTCCAGGAAGATGGTGGCAGCTAATTAGGTTTTTCTTTTTAACTTAACAACTTGAAGAATTTGAGTCAATCTGTTCTATATGATGAAACTATGACACTGACCCTGGTCTGTATGGGGTGTTAGCCTCCCAGAAAACCAAGCGTCCCGACCAAGCAATTTTACTCTTGGTGGAAAGGCACTGGGGATTTGAGGGAGGGCCCTGAGGCTGGCAGACACTGTGGCCAGGCGTGGGCCAGTGGGCCTGCTGGCTGAAGGACATTGTGGCCTGGCGTGGGCCAGTGGGCCTGCTGGCTGAAGGACATTGTGGCCAGGCGTGGGCCAGTGGGCCTGCTGGCTGAAGGACA
>JAOYSI010068972.1:0-22497 GCA_025775065.1 Hiodon alosoides
GCTCTCATCTCACTGAACGCTCTCGCTCCTCATCTCACTGAACGCTCTCGGCCCTCATCTCACTGAACGCTCTCGGCTCTCATCTCACTGAACGCTCTCATTACACTGAACGCTCTCCACTCTCATCTCACTGAACGCTCTCGGCCCTCATCTCACTGAACGCTCTCGGCCCTCATCTCACTGAACGCTCTCATCTCTCATCTCACTGAACTCTCATCTCACTGAACGGGGACATTACATCATTTATCAAACTGGCACATGAAACATCCACCTTACTTGTCCTACCATACAACTCTGGACATAGTCTTCTAAGTCCACAGTCTTTTTTTCTTCTTCTGTATATACAGTAGATTGGGGATCTTTCATTCATTTCATTTTGGTCTTTTTTCGCATTTCAATAAAAGTTGGACGTCATAGGTTCTGCCGGCTGTAATGCTAAACCGGGACAAGCAATCATTAGCCTCGTCCCCTTTGCAAACAATTCTGAAATGCACTGACGGCAGGCAAGTGGTCCCATTGTGATCTCACCATAGCTGTACACCCATGGGGTCTGTCAGTGGCCAGGTTGTCTGGGGTCGCCAGGTCTAGGCCTTGGGGCGTGGCGCGTCTAATGAGGGACATGCAATGTGTTCAGCAGAGCGGCAGCTTGAGGCCGTCGGATTTGGCATGCTGAAGTGACGACTCGCTTCTGAGCTGGCGATGAAAGCGTCGCCGGGCTGACAATCAGAGGGGGTTTAAATGCGACAGCTGACAATAGGATTGTATCTCTCTCCCTTTCAAATTAATTAGAATAAAATTGTTTCGGAAAGAATGTCACCCACCTGCCCTGCCTAGCTTCGCTGTGAATCTAAAAATGGAGCAATGTATAAATAATTTTTGTTCACTGTAACTCGGGAACCGCTCTGGACGTTCGTAAATATTGTATAGCCTTTAATATATAAAGAACCTGCTGTTTCCGATCAATCACATGTCAGAACCTTGGCATGAATTAAATGGACCACAGATGAACTCTCTTGTATTGGAGAACAATGCATTTACACAGAGGGGAGAAGGACGAAGCGGAAACCAGAGGAAGTCTGAATATCAAGCTGAAATATTTCAAATGAGATCCACGCAAAACTAAAAGATTGTGTTATCACCCATGGATTGAGCATGGCCGTGGCTCAGGCAAGCAGCGGGTTTGAGCCGGTTTGCGTTTAAAAATGAAAATAAATAGGTAATAAAGCATTTCTTAGTGTACTGTTTGATACTCTTTACCAAACAGAAAGACTTAATGCCCAGAGGGAATGGCATCAACAAACAAAGATATCGTCGGGGGGGGGGGCGGTCATTGTTGTATATGCAGAACGGGGACTTTTTGAGGATAGGGACTGATGTATAAGCAGTTGAATGGACTGATTTACAGGATGATTAAAAGGTCTGCTCGAGTTTAAGACCCTAACCGGGTAATCTTCTGAGTAGTAGTTTAAAAGAAAACACTTTCCTCCAGTCTTTTGGGGACATTACTCTAACCGTTGTTTACATTTAACACTTAACACAAACCTCAAAACAGATTAATTGTAATTCCTTGCGATAATCTCCAAAAATCAACCATGTAACCCTCGGTGGGCTAACCAAGACGATTATATCAGAGCTGAAAGACACGACGTTCAAAACGATCTGATCCTCACAGTCAACGATCCGCCATTTAAACTTACACGGAAAAACAATCACAAGTGGGTCGGTGTCAAGAGAGAAACGGATTGAGAGAGATTTGGAGGACAAAGTTTGTGAAGCAGAGTCCCAAGAGGAAGAGCGGTCCGTATGCCCGGTGCTCAGCCTCATGGGAAGGGGAAGGCGCGCAAACACCCCACATGAGATCCGTGAGACAACTGTTTACCCTGTGATCAACCGTGGCCAAACAATGAGAGAGGCTGAACAGAGGGTGCAGCCAAACCCAGGCAGCCCCCTTGTGGCATCCATCATATGGGTTCAGGTATGAGAACAGGTATGTAATCATAATGAAATGTTCTCACTCCATTCCTGAACCTGTATTACCATTCTGTGTCATATAAATAATTAACTATAAAAAGAGCACAGATGTTTTATTTCCGAGCAGCTGATGTAAAAACCTGTATCGAGTAATTTTTTTTTTAGATATCTGAACACGTTTCACATCCCACCATGCACAAATGGAGAACGTCGCACCGAGGCAAAGCCCAGCTAGGCTGGTGAGATTATTATTGGCAATAATAATGAGATGGAAAAGAATACAAAGAAGTGATACTTTCAGCATCTGTTTAGGATAGGGGGCTGAATCCGGAGCCAGTTAATTAACCCTTAGGGTCTACGGGACTAGGCGAAACGTGTGGCTGCACGCTTGTAGATTAGCGGAATAGGGCTACTTTTAATGAAGTCCCTGTGTTTTTTAATAACGTGCCATGTCAGTAAGTTATTTAGAGCCTTGAGTGTTTTACTTATTTACTTATTTTATGTTGATGTGTAGACTATACTGTACTGTACTGTCATGCAGAGACTGCCGTTGGGCTGTTTCTAACTGAAAGACAGATGGATGTGCTCTTGTGAATGGTGTTTGTGAACTGTTAGTTGTTGAGGGAAACGTTTGTCCTTTGATGGTGCAGGTGACAGGCCGAATAAATGTCAGAGCAAAGCAGCCAATAAAAATCTCTTCTTCTCAATTCCAACACAGAAATGGATGCACGGGTGTTGATGGACCCTCAGTGAATTTTCTTGAAGTTCGTTAGTTTTGAATAAAAGACTCCAAGGAACGTCTCCTGATCACTTAATTACCATCATTCTTAGATACAGTATGTGTTTGTTGTGCCTTAAATCTAAACTCATTCACTTAAAGTAAAACACCTGACAGACCTATTATTTAATGCAAAAATGTAACAAGAGGGTTTGACACCCTTCCAACTTTAGTTTATGTAAGACATCCTCTCATTATTTCATACCAATGCTTGCGATATTTAATAGTTCATTCAAAACTGGTCATTTCCCTATACCATTATTATTATTATTATTATTATTATTATTATTATTATTATTATTATTACCAACAGTAATGTAAGACTTAAGACAATGAAATGCAGTATGTCCCTGTTAAAAGAAAAACATTTTTCAAAAACTGGATGCTAATATTTAAGGTAATCGCAGGGCCACATCAAATCTGCTGTTTCTAGCTACAAGTGGAATCTGAAAAGTCAGACTATATCAATGAATCCTATTCTGTCAAGTTTCGCTCACTCACAACACACCACCGGGATCTTGTGTAAGTTGTACATTTTACTCAAATGTCCTCTGACATCTGTGCGACGGCATCCGACACACTTCTAGGCGTAAGTGCAGCTTTTGATGGTCGTTCACTGGATGGAACCAACTAAAAAGTAGTCGGTTCATCTGGAAATCCAACCTGAAAGAGCAATGTTGCACGTGAGGGCATGCTCGGCCAGAGAAGGAGACATTGGGGGAAGGTTTCCCCCCTTTTTATTCGGCGTAATTCAAACTAACTTAAATCTTCTAATAAACAACCATAAAATAAAACACTCCAACAAAAACCTCCCCCTCGGGGACAATGAACACAAACAGTTTAAAGAATACCACAACACAATAGTAACCATCCACCCGGTCCTGTTGGCAGCTGAGTGTGATTACCACTAGTGGCACAACGAGGTCCAGTTAGAGGGCGTGGCCCTCCCTCTCGGCATTGCCTTTGATCCATTGTCTGGCTTGGGAGGGTGTGGCTGACAGCTGCATGCCACACAAACCTTCAAATATGGCGTCCCAGAAGAACCTGTGTTAGGCCCGATCCAATAAAAAAAACGTCACTTTCAACTTTTAGTTTTTAGACTTTTATTTTGAAAGAGTGATCTGTCAATTCTCAGGAATGGAAAGACTTGGATGACAGAAAACTCCCTTCCTTCTTTTATCTATGGTAATAAAACCATTTTAATAGTTTTTGGACCGGAGCCTGCCAGGGAGAGACAAGATGACAGACTTCATCTCAGATTTAGATGGCTATGCCATAAACCCAAGAGCAGTTATTAAAAAAATTATGACGATTATTGACTCTGAACTATCCTTTGAAGTGCACACTAACTTCTGAGGTGGCCATCCAGCGAAATTAAGACAGTCTCTAACATAAAGATGCCTAAAAAAACCAATCCATGCATTTATTTCTTCCAAAACTTTACTTAAATGCCGTGTGGGCGGGGTGTCCATGAAATGCTCTGAATTGCCTCATGTTTGTGTAAATCACCAGCACAAGACTATGAGTATCACTCCCATTGCCGCATCACTGCATTGGCTGCTAATAAAACACTGCGTAGATTTAATAGTGCTCTTCCTAATTTATGAAGCCATTAATAGCCATGTACCGACCTGTTAATCACTTACAATCCTCCTGGACTACTTTGTTCACAAGGAGCTGTCTACAGGGCTCCCACCAAAATTATTCAGAACAGAATAACGGAACAGGTGGAAGAGGCTTCAGCTACAAATAGCGGTTGGAGTTATTCCAGAACCATCCTGCTAACACCATCCGAATCTTACTGCTGCTGCAGAACAGCTTCTGCTGATGTAAGCGCTGTGCTGGTCTTAATCAGTCTTGTGTGGCTTGACACAACCACCACCACCGCCACCAGTGCTAGCCCAAATGACTCCTCTCTCTCTCTCTCTCTCTCTCTCTCCGGAGCGTTTTCCTCTGGGAGCCGGCCGCTTTGCGCCTGCTGCCAGCGTCAGACCTGCTGTCACTCGACATGATGACGCAATCCCCGGCTCCTCCTCCTCCTCTGATGACCTCGTTGAGAATATTTAAGACTTTTTTTCTCTTGGTATTTAGTTATCCTCCCAGTGGTTTTGTTAATCTGTGTCCTACTATTTCCTGGGAGTTATGATCAACATCTTTTTCAAGGATTAGGGAACAATATCAATTTTTCCCACACTAAAATCATAATCTCTGTGCAGCACTTTGTGAGAGACAGCTTGTATAAAGCACTATATCAAATAAAATGTGATTGATTGATATGAAAAAAAAGCTGGAAAACAGTTTTTTCTAAATGTTTTTTTCTTCTCCTTTTGAAACTAAATATTGCACACAATAGATTAATAAGAATATAAAAAATCAGTGGCTATTTCTGTGGATGGTTTCATTAATTCTTTATCCAGTTTCAAAGAAACTGTTTATATTCTACAGGTGTTCTGTTTTACCTGAAAACAAGGAGGCTGAAGATAAAAAAAAAAAAGTGGTTCCACCTTGTTTCAAAATGGCTATGTTGGCTATGTTCTTCAATCTGCCACGGGCTCTGGGCCAACTGCAATCATGCAAAGAGCAATTTCAGTCTGCTTCACAGAAGCATTCTGGAATTCTAGGGATTATGTCCTTTGTTCAGGCAGTATTTTATTTGGACTGCCACACTTGTTAGAATTTCAAACAGGACATATTTAATTTGCAGAAAAACACAGATAGTACTTTAGCATTAATTTTATGCACCAATGATGCAAAATATAATTTAACCAGTGAAATGTGAATATAAGCGTTTCACCATTGAATACATTTTGACCAACCAACCAAAAAGGTAAATATATTATATTCCCAATTCTATTTGGAACACCATTGTTACAGCAAGCTATGTGAAATTAAGGCTTGTGTCGTGTTAACAATTTCCTGATTTTTCCCATTTGTTTTCTCAAATACCCTGGATCGCCTAGTAAAATAAAACTTGGGTAACAGTGTCTGCACACGGGAACTCCATACTTAAATGTATTACTACAGCGGTCACAGTGGAACGCATAAAGGTTTCAATTACGGGTATAAACGCAAGAGTAATGCATTCTGTTAGAGGCTGCATATTGTGTGAGCTACGCAATTGGCCATTTGGTTTGACTGTTGTGGATCCTTTGCAACAAACTCGTATTTCAATTGTTTAGTCTTGTTCTTAAAATAGGTTGCTTACTGTCCGAATTGCAAGGGGTACTTTCGTACTGTGTACAGATGGGCGTAGATTCCTTCTGTCTGTTTGTAGATGAAATGCTTGTATTTGTTTCATCTTTTAGAATATTTTTCATATCTTTTATTCCAGGGCTTGGCTATGAAAGATTGTTTTTCTACTTTATTATGCTTTACAACCCTAATTTTTTTTCATTTTTATATGAAATTGCAAAACTCAAAAACAGAAGATTGTTGTACAGAAGCAGAAGCATTGCATCTTGTGTCAAGGTCACATTTATAACGAAAAACAGAAACTCAACTTGATTTGGATCTAGCAGAAGACAACTATGAAATAAAATCTTTAATCTTTTAATCTTTTCAATCTAATAATTTATAAATAACATCATAACGTGTTTTAAAAATTGGAAACTAGAGAGGCCTTTATATAAACGTATTTATTTATAATATTAAATAATAAAATGTTTATTGTGGTGAAGGAAGTGGGGTGAGTGGCGGAAGGGAGATATGAGGGTGCAGGATGGCGCCATCTGCTGGACACAAGGTTTCCTGCTCTTCATGTGCCTGCCTGAACAGACACCCGAGGCAAATAAGAAGTCAACAGCAGTTCGTCTTGGTCGGCTACGGCAGCACGTCCCTCATTTGAAACATTTTTTGTGCATCTCCTCCTTGCACACAGACTCTGTTGGCCTCCATGTTGTCATCTCTCAGACAGCTGACCTCTTTTATGGCCGCTAATTAGCACCAACGGTAAATGAGCAATAAAAATCCTCGCCCAAACGAACAGCATTGGACATTAATTAGTGATATGCTTTGAGTTTGAGGAAGTACCATTTCATTTAAGGCATTGAGATGGGTATTCTCCGTTTTGAAAAAAAAGATATTCATGCAATATGTGTGGAAACAGCAAGGAATAGTATAGTGTTGTGCAATAAATAATCACGGATAAAACTGTGACTTCAATTTAAAAAACAGTCGGCCCCTTTCATTCGGAGCTGTGACTGGCTAAAGTGAGGTGTGAATGTGACCAGATTCAGAGGGCCTAAACTCGCTCTGCCCTCCCAAAATGTTTATGTGTGAAATTTGTGGAAATCCTGGTAGATTTTTACACCACTCCTTCACAAAGCCTGACCCTGCCAGGAGACAGGGTGCTTCCTTCCCATTGGTGTTCCCCCACCCACTGAATACCAAATCATCAGCCCCACTAGACACAGCAGAAGTATTAATCCTCATGCAATAAATGGCAATCCAGTCTGCATGTGTGTATATAACTCAAATGAAGTCCTGCGTAATGCAGGAGGAAGTAGTTCTGAGGTTCCCGTTGGGTTTACCATTTGCTTGACAAGGAAGGCAAGGGATCTGGTTGAGCAAGGGCTTTTCCATAGACATCCTGGGATTAGCCTGGTATCAGTCCGTGGAAAGAATATTCTGCCAATGTAAATGAAGTAATCATGAAAGATTACCCGTGGCCACGGCAGCACTAATGCTCTCAGCCTTAAGTTCCTTACATTAAAAAAAAAAACAAGAAGGGGAAATCTCTCCCTTTATTTGTGACAGGGAAGCACTGTCCCGGTCGCTGTCTGTTCCTGATTTCTAAATTGGGGCGGCAGTCACAGGCTATGAGTCTAGGAAATTGAAAGAGACCCTAACTAAACATGGTAATTACTTCCACACGTACGGTTTGGCCCAGCACCCCTTGCGCGCGGCAGTGAGTTGTTTTAATAGAGCCCCTGCCTCTGTGTAATTCTCTGTGTTATAGTGGCACCACTGCAAGTGATGCTGTTATTAGGAGCAGTCTATGCCAAGGAATGTGCCAAGTGAAGGAGTTTCTTTTCAAATCCTTTGATTAAAAAAAAAAAATTATTATTATTATTGATTATTATTACCATTGTTGTATTCCTTTTTATTGAAGTCCTTGCTTATTAAACTGATTGGCTAATATTATGTTAGGGAATGAAAGCATACTAAAGGGAAACCTTAACATTTTTTTAAGTTAAAACTACAGCACTTTTGTACATCGCGCTGAATAAGAGCCTCTGCAAAATGGCTAAAATTTAAATAATGTAAGTTAAAATTTTGTCAAAGTAGTAGTGTACCATAACTTATTTCATGTCTTATGTATTTATGTAGTTCATGTTATCCAATGTACAAAGGAAAACAAAAACCAAATATTAAAGAGCGCAGGGTTAAACTACAGAAATAACGCAGGATTAAACTACAGAAATAACGCAGGATTAAACTACAGAAATAACACAGGGTTAAACTACAGAAAAGTTTAATATCCTGGTTATTCACAGATAAGGATTCCAAACTGGGTCTCACTGGAGACCAACTAAATCTGTTACAAATGTATCGCTTAAAATGAGGTTGTGTGCTATTAAATTATTAATCTACCCTTGTTATTCATTTTTCAGATTTCCTGTTTTAATTGTTCGTCATTGATACGCATCGTAAAAGATTTTGCAGGCTAACTTTATGTTTACGTGACGAAAGGAAAAACCCAAACTTTTTGACAGCTGCTTGGAAAACATTTTCGAAAACCACTCCATTAGGGATGATTCAATATTCGAAACGCATGTAGAAACCAGGCCATATCATTTCGCTGCCAAAAGTTTAGTCACTACTTCAGAACATAATCCAGCTGTCTTTCTGTGAAACGGCTCATCAAATCATTTTCACCAGACGTACTGTGACCGTGTTGAGTTTAACGTTCTGGCATTTTTAAAAAAATGAAGTGGGAAAACGGCCCATGGTTTGCTGGAATCGTAAGGAAAAGATGGAAAAACCAGAAACAGCAGGATGGGGTGTGACGTGAAACAGGCGGTGTCAATGACGGCTGACACAGGGCAAAGTAAAGTCCCCATATGCACTAAGTCTGCTCTCCATCTGTCTTATTACAGAAGAATTCCGCCATTTGATTCCAGCATTATTTAACATGCAATCTGAGGTTCAATACTTTGGGTTTTATAACATCTAATTACCACAATGGCAGAACATGTACTAATATTTCATTTATACTGCCAATCATAAAAAAATTGTAATTTTCTCACCAGAATTCACGTGACTGTCATGCCACAATAAACTACCATTAAATAATAAATGATCAATAATGCAAAACTGCGTTACTGTTTATTATGGATGCAAAAAAGAACGACAACACGGGAGAGAAACAAGCGTGTTTTACTATTGTGTGTGTTTACAATCCCAGTCTCTCGCTGTGCCGTCCAATCACCTCACCCTCCTCCCAGGCACTGAAACCTCACCAGGCTTGATCTATCCATCACCCTGAGACAGCCACCCACCTATCACAGGACCAACTCCAGGATTAAACAGATCACAGAATTCCCTTGTTTTTGTGTGTGTGTATTTTTATTGAAGGAGATATTTCTTTTGAGGGAGTAAGGAGGAAGAGTCTGTTTGAGATAGACGCTGCCTGCTTTAACATGCCTGTCTCTTGGTCAATGCTGGTCCTCTGTCAGACTTTTACATTTTATTTTATCAGCAAAATATTTTTTTGTGTTATTATTTGTGGTGGGCAAGGCCTTCTTTGTTCACATTGTTCACAAATTAAGTTTATTTTAAAGGTAGCGAAACTTCCATTGACATTATTGGTTAGCTAAAGACGGCATTTTTGTAGAATTGAAAAAGGTTAAATCAGTCTCACACTCCGGGCAAGTTTAATGAACACCAAACATTATTATTTACAGCAATCCTTCACAAATATGTAAGCGGTTACTCGTTTTGGGATCCATTTGTTGATTTACATTTTAGTTTGAGATTATTGGCAGCAGATGTTCTCTCCAGGTTTCAGGACACCTTGAGAATCCGGGCATTACTTTGACTGTCCTAAAATGATTTGCTCTTCAGTTTGTATGTGGATTTCAGAAAACATGATCTCAGCATTCAACAGGAAATTAGATCAAAAAGACCCTTTTCCTGCTTCAAACCGGGCCAGTTTCCAAGAGAAGCAGGTGCCTGAGGAGGAGAGGACAGAATGCTCCTATAATTTGTCCACATTAAGTAACGGAATGGTTGTTACATAGTGGCTGATGTAACACACAACGTATGGTGAAGCAGGGAAAGGCAATGCTATTGACATTAAAAGACGTAAAGAGACGTAAAGGAATTAAATGTGTTGGTAAAAGAGGAGAGGGGTGAGGCCATGTATACTGTACTAAGAATTATCATTCAATGACTGCGGGAATTAAAGAAAAGAGAACGGGGTGGGCACTCTAAAGAATTCAGAACTCCAACGCTCACTAGCCCTATGTAAATTCGAAGCAGCGTAAAGTACGTTTATTGAACCAACTGAATGGGTATTTCAGACTGGGTGGCGAACATTTTTCTCCAGTTACAATTCCAGATCGTAAAGTGAATTAGACATTGTTTCGTGGATTGCCGTTTGGGAAATATAATTGCAATGTGTTCCGGTTCCAATAGAAGGAATTAAATTGCAATAAGCACTAGAAGCCTGCTGCTATTTTTGCTGATTGTATTATTTCGAGTTATTTAATTCATTCAATAAAAAAGCTTTAAATAAAAACGATCTTATTATGTCAATGGGACAGAGATATTCTGTTTTATCACTAGCAAAAAAGGGCTGACGATCAAAATTTCATCATAACATTTTTTTAAATTGTTAAGTAAATTAGTCCATGCCATACATTGCATGCAATGTATGCATTATTAAAATGCATTTAATCAGCCCTAAATATAAAATTGTAACAATCAAAACTATATTATTATGTAAGTCTTATACTCCAAAAGATATGACTGATGTATAATTATGGAGAAAAACCGGTTCCATGTATTTACAATTTCGCGCTATATTTTAGCAGATAAAATTCAATCTTTAGCGTTCTGCTCCACCTAGTGGTGAGCAGAATTCGTGGTCTTTTTTATCAGTAATTATCATAAGGTGCAGTCACATTTATCTTCTGTTTAAATCATTTTCGACGTAATTTTAAAAATTCATTCATTCTGTATCCTTCAGCTCATCCTGCACATATTGTTTTCATTGTTTCTGAATAAATGAATGATCAGATTTCAATATTACTTTAATAACTATTTAAAAAGGTATTACTCACAAGCTCATAGGGGTATTACACTGAGTCGGAAGTCTAGAGACTACGGAGTCACTAATCACTGTAATCACTAATCTATAAGATCCAGTCTCAGTGATGAGGTTGTGAACGTGATAAAAGTATCTAAACTGAAACTTTTTTTTTTTTTTTCCCAACTTGTTTCGGTAAATGTGCACTTTCATTCTGAGCCCACGGTGCCTAATACAGTATGTGGTGTGATCCATTGGTGTGGATCTCAATTACCTCTGCACAAATAGTACAAATAGGCTATCCAAAATTGTTACCCAACATTGATATAACAGTGTCTGATATGCAGTATGGGTTGAAACAATTTAGGCGCCTGGTGCTGAGCCACCAAATCCTGGAAGTGTCGGATAGTGCTGTAGGGTTTTTTTTTTCCAGTGTAATGCTAATAAGATAATAAGATGTGAAAATAAGGTTTTGTACTCAAACAATGTTCAACAGTTGAACAAAAAAAAAACATATTCTAATTGAATTACTGAAGTATTGAAGTATTGAAAATACCTCAGTAATTCAAAAGAAGTATTGAAAATATTTTTCTATTGTAATGCGTTTGTTTTTAGTTGCCGTTTTCCCTCTCCCACCCTCCCTCCCTCCCTCTCTCTCTCAACATTCACATTGTCAAAACGATCCATTGATAACCTCAACACAAACTTATAACTGTTATATAAGTTATATTGTTATACATGTGTCATGGCTCACCAATAATCTTTTATCGTCCGCGAATGGAGTGCGATCCACTGTTGCCTGCAATGAAAGAAAGGCTGATTAAAAAACGTGCTGTTTAAATGCAGGATTAGGCTACTGCGAGTCATTACACTAATTATATTTACATTTTAATCGTTCAGCAGGCGCTCTTAACCAGATTGATGCACAAAAGGGCCATATTTTATGAGTTAATATGAAATGGCAGAATATTCAAGGAATTAGCAATCAAATTCAAGGAATTAGCAATCAGTGGCTGTGAGGAGAATCAAGATTGTGGTTGAGGTGTTGTTAGAAGGGGTAAATTCTCAGTTTCATTTAATAGTTATAATGGCAGAAATACACAGTTAATTCACAATCTTTCTGAGTAAAGTTCAAGACATCCCAGCGTACAGAAACTATACATACAGTGTGTGCCTTTGCATTCTACTGCCCTGACCACAGCTCTTAGACACACAGTCTTACCCACCCCCACCTGCACCCGGGGGGGGGGGGCTATGAACCTCAGATGAAAGGGCCCAAGATGAGACAGGTGGAGCACTCCGAGTGAGACTGAACTCTAGCAACAGGCATGCGTCAAAACCAGACCACCAAAGTCCCCAGGAGCCCACGCTCTACCACCCACCCATTTCTCTGCTGAACTCAGATAACAAGCAGAGAAATGGGTGATCTGCGGCCTAACCTCCGAAAACCACAGTTTTCAAGGCTGCTGGTTTCCCTGAAACGTCACGCACGTACCAGTGTACTGTGCTAATTTCCAGTATTTACCGCTATTCATATCTCTCCTAATGGTGGAAGTAAGACAGATACTGAGTGATCTGACAGCTAAATGTTTCCATCTGCAGATCAGTTATGGGGGAGAAACTTTAAAGTTCAGTGTGCTCTTGTGAAAAATTACTTTATATGCCAAACTATCTTAGTAAATATTGAGTTGAAAAATGTGGGAAATGTAATTTAAGTACTGGGCAACTAGAATAGCCAGGCAGCTTGAGAAGTGGGTAGGAAATTCGCAAACTCTGGCCCAAAATACTGCACCTTTGCCACCACAAGGCCGTCAGGATTGATCCGAGACGGATGAACATGTGACTGGAGAGATGCAGGTTTCAATGCATCTAGCTCCCAGTATATTCTGTAAATTCAGATTGTGTCCGACAATTTTATTCTTAAAGTGTACTTGTGTCAAAGATTGCGGCAGTATCCAACTCTGTTTCATGCAATTTTTCTATTTTAAAAAAAGATGGGATAATTCGTATTCTGACCCGTGTGTGTGTGTGGCTTATTCGTTGATTTGTGGGGAAAAATGTTCCCAAAAAACACGTCAAGATAATTTGTACAATACTATTTTATATATGTTGTAGTAGCAAAAGGACACATTTTTACATCGGTAGTTTAACTAGCGAAACTTGAACGGCATGTATTTTAATGTATCTTCTATTTATCTCATATAGAAGGTTGGCTTACACTATTCCTGGTATAGGGAACCTGTAAAAGAATGGCAATTGCCACAGCGCAGAGGGGTACATGGGTTGAGGCTTTCAATAAAAAATGCAGTTCTGATGCTCCGATCTCAAAATAGGCTAGGTTAAGGACCTCTGCGTACGGCACGTTCACAGCAGGCTTCTCTGAGCGACCGACCTCGGTGGCTTTGAAAAGCACAATGGAATCCACGCCAGGGAGAATAAACCACTGTCATTTCACAGGCGGGACTGTACCTGCACTGAGGATAAACGGCAGTGATTGCGACGGTTCGATACTTATTCAGAGACGGGGGGGGGTAGGGGACACAAGCCAGAAATTATTCCAGACATTTTACGATGTGCCACAGGCAAATACCATAGCATTACGTCTGTCAACATTATCAAGAGACATTGGTTGATGGACTTGCTTAATTTTGACAGAAGGTGACATCAAAATTAAATGGCTTATGTCTTTCTGGGGAAACAGAAAAACAGTGAGCCGGCCACAGGCGGCTGTTTGAATTCACAATGTAAAAACAATCATGTCTGTAAGCCGGAATAATACAGATAAAGGAAAGTCAAACCAGTGGGGGTAAATATAAGCATGCCGTTTCCCGGAGTCACAGCTCCGTGAGCACCAGCCTGAACGCTACACTTTCAACCGGGGTGTTGACAAATAAACGTTTGTGGAGACTGCTCGGGTCAGAGGCTTTGAGAGCTATTTCAGGCTGACTGACAGCATGTTGGCTAACCAGTCCCCTTCTGTGAGTGCCTAAACACAGTGCACCCAGAAATAGGGGTGGCTTTCCGACAGGTCTTCGCTGGCGCCTAAAACGTCTTGCCGATAGAAACCCATAGCGCCTTACTCATTGATGTAATGAGTGTGATATGGACCCATGAAGGCCTGTTCAGACACATTCGTTCGTTACTATAAATAGTCTATAAATAAAAAACGAAAATTAACTGGGCAAACGTATAATTTGAAGAGAAAAAACTTTTTTGTAATAAAAAAAACTCTGAAACCTTCTCCTGGCATGTAGTTTTTATGGTGGATCCAAACCGTACGGTGGTCACATGAACACCCCGTGAAGCTTGTTGTTTCCCGAACTATAATAGTAACCTAATCATTACCGTGTATTTATTTCACAAAAATGTCTTTCCGTAGCAGTCATGCTATTGTGTGTAATACTAAAGTATTACATGTGATTTAAATTCTTTGTCATGTCAGACTCCAAATTAAGTAATATTGATAACTTCATATCAGTTACCCATTTTAAACTAGTGTAAACTAGCTTTCAGTGGAATGAGGAAGACTTTTTTTTTTAATTAGGCGTCAATCAACTATAGCGGGATCTAAATTTAAAACGTAAGAAATCCGTCATCAAAGTTTTTGGATTCCAGGCAGTGCCTACATTTCCTAAGTGTTTGAAGCATGAACTACGTGATAAATCTGCGTAGGGGGGTAACAGCGAGGGTCTAGCTAGGAGACTATTGTAAGACTTTTGTGTCCGAAATTAAATAATTTTAAAGGTAAATATTTAAGTATTTAAAACTCACCTGGCGACATTAAACTATTAGAACCCCCTGTACTGCATGCCCTATTGGGTTGGGATCCGAGTGGATCGGAACCAGGTAAGGTGGTCGCCGGGACGTCCCATGAAACCTTCAACACTGATGTTATTAGCAGCTTACCGCTGAAGGACTTTACTGTAGGTGTTTGTTTTGCCCCTCGTTTATGCTGTTGTTTTTTTTTTCGTTAAACTAGCAGGCTAGAGACCTGCTCCTCCTCACCCACACAAGACGGATGGGTTGCATATGTGGTGGCACTGAATAACAATCTGTGACTCGGTTGCGGAAAAACGACTTTTTCTGAGCAGAGGGTTGCAATGTGGAAACAAAAAACATGGCCCCTATTCGAAGTGGCAGCTAGTGTAATGTGGGGAAATTGAATTGCTTTTGGAGAAAGTAGGTTAAAAAACGTATTTTATAGCTAGGATATAGCTTTTTTATTGATATAATTGTATTAATTACTTCAGAACAGTCCATTGTTTTGAATGTCAGTACCAGAATGACAGGGCTTAAATTAAAGAACCACACCAATAGATATTACCCCTACTGCCTTAATGAATAGCCCAGCAAGCATTTTATGTAGCTCTCTAGTCTGTAGGATAAGTAGTGTTATGTCCCATAACATCGGCCATTTCTGGTGGTGGTGGTGGGTTTTTGTGTGCGGATTTTGATAGTTTCCAGATTTCATTTTGTTTTGTTGAGTTTCAAAGTAAATTTACAAATGCCATTTTGGATGATTAGATCTTATTTGAATGAAAAATATTTTTCTTGTGTCGTAGAACCCCTAGGTCTGTTTTGGTGGTTAAACCCACGCTTGACCATTGGGTGGTTTTATGTGTCATGTTCTACAAAATGGTCTCCATAGTTATTAATTTTACTAGTATAATTTTTATGCACTGAATAAATATCTCAGTATGAACTTTTAAAATACTTTTGAGATCTTAATAGCTAACTATAGACAAAGGGATTATGTGCAGAAAAGAGCTCCTTAATATAAAAATATAGCCTCTGATATAAATTGCCTTTGCAGAAACTTCTCAAAAGGCCAGTGCTGCCATCTACCAAGCTACATTGTCCAGAAGACGCTGCATAATCACTTCTCAACACTGATGTGCCCCCAGCACATGTTGGTTGTTTTGTTTGTCTTGTAATTTCATGTTACATTCATTGTTTCATGTTTCAAAAATAATTGGCACATTTACTTGTTTTACCAGTTTGCACATAAAAAGCATTAGCTAAAAAAAATAAACTGCTGGCCAGCCTATTCTTGAGTCTAATGGGGGTTATGAAAGACTTGATATCTTATATTCTCTGTTATTGGGGAAAACCTCTTGTGTTTTCCTCCAAGGCAACCTCCAAGGCAACATGTGTCACACATTAGCATATTGTTGAGCCTGCTGCTGTGGAGGCATAGAACCTTGTTGGCATATAAGTTGGCTATGAGCTTAAAACATAGCACAATAATTAAACACATAATTAAAAAAAATAATTAAAATACAGATTATTGCTTAAAAAGTCTAAGACACATTCCCGCATAACAATACATGGAAGACATGAGCATCCCCAATTTAGTAAGTCTCCACTTAACAATGTATTTTCAAAAGAATGAGTCGTGTCTGAAATTATGATCTTGTTTTGTTTGGAGGTTTGCTGTAGATAGCTGTTCTTCAGAATGTGCGTCATATTAGGTAATTTCAGTTTCTGATTGCGGTCTTGATTCTAAATTAAAGAATGGACCCTGGTGTTAGAATTTTTACAAAAACGTATCTCTGGCCTTTGTCTCCGTCTGATTCTGACTCCTAGCTTCAAGTAAAAAACATTCACAAACAAGAATGTAATGACCTGCAATCACAAAGAGATCACTGTTTAAGTCTAAAATATTATTTAATTTCTCCTGCTTTCCACAATAATATCCTTTATAGTCATGACTCTTGTAACATTGAAAAGTAAGGTCAGAAACTCACCAAAATCATATTGTAGTTACTTCTTCAACTCGACTTAATGCACAGAAAACCATTTTACGTTACCAAGGTAAACAATTTAAGAGGGGTTGCCAATCACGTGGGGTTATGCTGTGGATAGAAGGCTGGCATTTTGAAAGTCCTGACTCAGCCTTTGGGAAGCACCAGTGTGCAAGGATGTCATTTGGGTATGCATGCCTGAAAAAAAATTCATGATATTTTACTAACAATGAATAGATCGTGAGGACGTGTATGCTGTACCACTGCAGCAAGACAAAACTCTTTTTCTGCAGTGATATCTGAAATTCAAAAGGGAAATTAGCAATTACAACTCCTACTCCACTACTCAGAAGAAATGGGCCACATTCAGTTTTTCTCAATCATCTCTCTTGATGATCATTTAGTAGGCCTTAGAATACTTACTTTTGCAAATTAGCATGCAAGAATTGCATCTGTTATTTTGCAAGCCGTAACTTTGGAATGATGTTAAAGTTTTGAAGCCTTGTGCTAACTTGCATAAAAGTACAAATGAGAAAGACCCATAAGAATTTCAATATATAAATATAAAACACGACTAGATTAATTAGTTTATTAGTGCTTCTTTACATTCTATGCTAGTCCAGTCGTTTACACAGCCACTTTTGACAGATGGCACCAGACCTGGTATTTAGCGTTGTTGACTCACAGATTGCTTGTTTGTGCCAGGCCTCGAGTTCTGAATGAAAGAGATGCTTATTCATATGTTTTATTTAACTATTTTTGTAATAACTTAAGTATTGAAAATGTACTCGAGTAAATATGAGGTTTTTTTTTTCTTCTTCTACTGCTTATCTAAAAGGCGCCAGAGCCTATAAGCCTTTTAACATCCTCAGTGAATTTCTAACACCGCTATTGATTGTCCCACAGTTTCTCAACACAGGGTGGCAGTGGTGCTAAGCTCTGTCATACTGAGCGACTGCTGACTGCTTGAAAGGAGTATGCTGGAGGAGAACGCGTATAATTTTATTTCCGTATTTAAATTGGGCTTTGAATCCTAGAAGTGAGATTGTTAAAGTGAAGATAAAAACAAAAACTGGTGAACCTATGTATGAGCAACTTTTATGCCTGTTTTAAAAAAGAAAATAAACTATAATGTTCAGTCTTAAAGTGCTCAAAATAATGCTTCATTTGCATCTTTTTTTTTTATTTTACACTTGGAAGAAATTGAAAAAACAAAAACAAAATTGAATTAAATAATCCCTTCTATTGTGTCAGCACTCCACCGGTGAAAATTGATATGCATTGTCCCCAGTCCAGACATGGTGGACATAAATTAGTCTCTTTGACAGCAGTTATAATGAAAATGGTCAAAAGTCTTGGCATATAAGAGTAATCTTTACATTATTATGTAGAAACAAATTATAGAAATCAAATTAGACCCTTTTTGAAAATCCAGTTCATTGGTAAATTGAAACCTAGGGTTTTTATTTTTTTATGTAGACTGAGTCACCTATGTCCTATGTTTTGTAGGGAGTTTGTTTGCATGTTTTAAAATAGGTGCCCACCCTCCCTCCCTCATGGGAAGCCCCTCTTTTACAGCTTGCTTAGAACCACAGGGACCCCTGGGCTGGCCCTGGTTTTAATCAGTTTCTGCATTTAAGTCTGAAAACCCTGCAATGGGTCCCATTCCTGGTCCGGATGGCCCCCTTTGTGTGAAGGCTTTTGTTCTGGCCAAGCGCTTCAGTTATTAAATCACTAATTATCGCCTTAATTGAATCTCCAGCTGCATGAACAAGCACGAATGCATGGATTATGGTCAGTCATTCAGAGACGTGAAAATATTCATTCATAAATTGCATCTCTTTAATAAGAGACATATTTTGCTGTCAAACCATCTTGTGGTGTCTATGATCAGACCTTAATTTACACATAATTTTACTTTTTATACTTTTAGAATTCTTCTAAACATCAATAAAGATAAACAATATATAATTTATCGCCATGAAGCACATCTTTACAGGCTTTGCTTTGCTCTTGTAACATTAACTCGTGACTGACTGCTTATTTTTGTGCAGGATATGGTCTCGGGTTATTTTTTCAGCATTCTTAAAAAAAAAAAAAAACACATTTCCTGTTCAAAAGAGCAGAGTTATCATTGGCTGTATCGAATGTTGAGGTTCGATCCTCATAAGTATATAATCTGCATAGGTATCCAACCACAATATTCACCATATTAACGTGGGTGCTTGAAGCTCTCGTTAGTTTCTGAGGTTTCACTTCCTCTCTCTCTCGTTTCTTTTTCTTTCGAAAAAACACATATAGGGTTAATGACAACAATACTTGTGGTACAGGATTTCAATTTTATAATGTGGGGGAAACAAAAAAAATAGAGAGAGGAAGGCCATACCAAGCTTAAATGGAGGACGAGTGCCTTGCGGCTGGGACTGTTTTTCTAATTAGCGGTTTTGTGACACATTTTATTAATGCCAAAATGTGCGTCTTTCAATGTTTTTCAAGGAGACCTGTTATCAAAGCTGCAAGCCCAACAATTCGTCCTGCCTCGTTCTTGATTAACATCATGTGCAGAGTGTGATCGTATTACGAATGGCTTGCATAAGATTTTGAAAGCTGTTTCTCTGGGAGACCTACTTGTGAGGAAGTCTAGCCAACCACATTTACTTGTTCATGAGGTCAAATCCCTGCAGTTGCACCATTACTTTTAGTTGGTTTCTGTTATATTTCCAATTTGTTGCATCTTTCATCAAATGAAGATTTTCTTCAGGGGAATCTCCAGAATCATTATTACAGCAAATCAATGGTCTGTCAGCAGGACTGTACTGTTACATTCCAATGAGTCAGTTCACTGTATTGGTAACAATTCAATTCCCATAGAAGACCAAGTCATCTCTCACCAATGCCCTGGTATTCCCATGTCACTGGGATGTCAGCTGTTAGACCAAGAATTGAGCTAGCTTTTGTCCAAGCATTAATATCAAGGTTGGGAATGATGTGATTTTTTTTTTCTGTCATGTTACATTTGTTTGTGTGGATAATCACAAGGAAACAGATTTATACCATCAACATCCTAGGGCTAAGCATTAACTATCCTCCATTTCAAAGTCTTCTACTGCCCAGTATTTTCCAGCAAGATTAAAAATAATAATGTTAGTGGAGTGTCTGTTTTCCATATGTTACATTTCAATGCAAAATTACGGAAATAAAATACTGTAAAACATAGTTTGCCTCTTTCAGCAAAACATACAGCTTCTAATGGCACAGATTGTTCCATACCTCAAATGAGCCCTGCGCTGTAAAATAAATCAATCTGGTTGTACAGAAAAGCCAAGGAATACCTCAAATGTCCGTAAAAGTGGGTAATGAGCTATTTTATATTGATGATTAACGTGATTTTTGACAAACAAAAGTCTTTTCGTTTTTTAACAGCACACAAATAATTATATTTACAGGTGTTTATGTACTAAGAACACTTTAAAAAGGGTTAAAGTTGGCTGATCAAAGTTGGCTGATCAACAAAGGCTGATCTATCGCTGAGAAAAAATTAAGGGTAGTCAGCCTATAGTTACCGAAAGCATTCAATAAACACTTTTAAATATTTTTTTTCCAATATTCTATTAATCAGAATAGAAAATCATATGATGGGCAAAGCTGTATGTTTGCAATAAACGTTTAGTGATGTAGAGAAGTATCTATTTCTTACATGTATACCTTGAATGTATTCCGTAGGTTTATCGTCGGAGTTAAAGTTTTCTTAGAGTTGTAGTTATTTACTTGAGAGACTCAATCCGCCGAGTAGCTGCTGCTTTGACCTTTTTAACACGAGTAGAGAAGGACGACGGTGTTCAACGCTTTCATTTCAGAGGCCATGAGCCTTTGACATTAGCACATCCTGCTGTGTGCGTGTTCTGGCAACGTTTGTCTCAGACTTTTATCTTGGAACATCTCAGGGCCAGGGCACTCCAGATACGGCTGTATAAACGTGTTAGCAAAAACTTTGACCGACAACTAACAAAACGGCCATCGCAGTATGGTACGATAGCTTTAGCTTCACGTCCATTTGCGAAAATCGTTGCGACCGTTGACCGCAGAAGAGATAAACAGAGCATTCTTTTCATGACGTATTTATTCATATTGTAACCTACAAATAATTAAACGTAACGTATCAATGAAAGACACACTTTGAACTTCATAGCTTTCAACTTCTCAATATATTTTTTATTGACTTTAAACCATAAACCATGAGCATTTTTTTCACTTCCAATGGCAGCCAGACGATCTAATTCTAAAGTCTAGAAGCTTCCATTTAGAGCAATGCTACCAATAGTATATTCATGTATTGTATGTGAGCTTGTATTTCTGTGTGTAAATATTTACTAAGCAGGATGAAGGCAGTCAACCAAAGGATATACTTTATGGATGCAACAATTTTAGGTTAGTCTTTCTTACTTCTCGTTGCGTCAGATTTACTAAGATCTATTATTTATGAGATTTTACTGCATTTTCTTAATTTGAAAGACTCGTGCATAGAGCCTAGGGGACAACAAACAGGCAAGAAAATATACATCGATCACGTCAAAAAAAAATCGAATTGCAAATTAGATTTCCCCCAGTTTTTCAGCTGGAGGAAAAATAGAAAACCTGTGCTTTTTTCCCTCTTTTTGGTTTGCTGTTAATTAAAGCTAAATGTATTGGGGACTATGAGTAAGTCAAATCAATGTGATTAATAATGATGTCTCAAAAACATCAATTATAAAAATAAAAAAAAACTCGTATTCATTGCAATGATGAGATAAATGCTGGCTTATCAGTCCCTGGACTGAATGGGTTATCTTGAAATATCTGATGGAATACTTAGCAAGCCTATTGGTTGAATATACTCAGACGTGGTTTACCTCACACTGGTAGTTTTACAAGTTTTCAGTTTCAGGTGGTAAATTAGTTAATAAATATAAATAAAACTCGAACAAAACCAAATCACACTTGTTTCCTAATCACTCAGCTACAGCAATCTTTAGTTTTTGTATTTTGTCACATGACGTGTGCAAATTCCCAACTGAGGAAATTGGTAAAGAGAATGAGTCACCAGCAATCAGATTATGAGATGGAGAATTAGTCTATCTGTGTTGGAGATGACGTAACCCAGAGCGTTACTGTATGTTGCCAGTTCATGGCCCGGTTTCAACAGAAATCCTTCGGCCCTCAACCGCTCGGATCAGCTCCAATGGAACAGACGCCCACCCCATGCACTAACCAGGTGGCTCTCTGGCTGGGTTTAGTGCCTTTTCAGCAGGGGTCATGGAAACCCCCACATCCCGCAGAGCAGAACCACAGGTGTCTCGCCCCTACTGAGCGCCTGTGGTGATGGAGGCAGGGAGGGAAGCAAGGAGGGAGAGAGAGGGGGGGCTTGTAACGGTTTCCCCTCCACTTCAAACGCAAAACTCAGGCGGTGGAAAGTTCCTCGCTTCAAGCAGTGTCATGCGTGCAGATGACGGGTGTCATTGATGAGGACGCCCATGCAAATCAATGTCTATATGCCTTGGAGTTAAGAGTAAACCATAAGCCCAAGATAAAAATGCCGTTATGTTTTTCTACATCAACAGTAAGACTGAAAGTTTCATTTAATACAAATGTATTCAATTGAAAAAGACCTGGCAAAATAGTTCCTTCAAAATGATTTCTGTTTTTGTCCTTTATTTCAACGGATTTTCCCAAATCAATGACAACACCTTTTTCACTATTCTGTTTGAAGCACAGAA
>JAOYSI010068983.1:0-22496 GCA_025775065.1 Hiodon alosoides
AAATATTGACAATTTGGGCCCAATTTGGACATTTTCACTTAGGGGTGTACTCACTTTTGTTGCCAGCGGTTTAGACATTAATGGCTGTGTGTTGTGTTATTTTGAGGGGACAGCAAATTTACACTGTTATACAAGCTGTACACTCACTACTTTACATTGTAGCAAAGTATAATTTATTCAGTGTTGTCACATGAAAAGATATAATCATATTTACAAAAATGTGAGTGGTGTACTCACTTTTGTGAGATACTGTATATGTATACATATATACAGTTGGCAAGATTATTTATATATATATATATAAATATAAACCATGCCTCTGAGCCATTCCCAAGCCTGGAAGAAGGAGGGATGGGTTGCAGATACTGCTGACTAACAAAAACAAAACATTTTTTTCAACCACACATTAATAAATCACATGTGCAAAGTGTTGATGCTGTTCCTGCCGGAAAGATTGAAAATCCCAGGTAGAATTATGTAGCACACAAGGACTTGCTCAGTCCGAGAGCGGCAGGAGATTGCGGCATTGGGGAAGGGTTTCCCCCTTTTAATCTGCCATTGTCAAACATTAAGTGAACACCTGAAATTGAAACAAAACACCCAGTCAGGGAAAAACTAAACTTATGCAGCTCTTTATCTTGCGAGCGAGCAAACGATACTTTTACACACTAAACCTCCTCACACACATAGACTTTCCTGTCAATCATCTCCCCCCTAGAGCCAGCTTTGCGGAAGAACAGGCAGATTTTCGAAGAGACTGAAACACAGTTCATCAAATACTGTTCCTGAGACTGATCGCAGATAAGGCAAACGTAAAGGCAAAAAGGTTTACATTCATTGACTTCAAGAAGGCCTTTGGTTCTATCAGACACAATGTTACATGGGCGACACTGTCATTTGGTGTGGGGGAAATCACTCACTAAGTTGATTCAAAACATATGTGAGCATGCCGAGTCTGCAGTGAGAGTGGGACAGAAATTGGGCGAGTCAATCGGAACAAGACAAGGAGAACCATTATCACCAACTGTCTTCATACCGACTGATGGACAATATACGGTATAACGGCACAGGGGTACTAGTACATGGACTCTTGGTGAACAACCTGAGATTTGCAGATGAAATAGATCTGATAGAACATCGAAGGGATGTTTTACAAGAAAATGTCAGAAGACTCAATGCAGCGGGAGAGGCATCAGGATTAAGAATCAACACTGGCCAGACTAAGTGTTTGGAAGTAATGAGACCCGGTGCAGGTTGACAGTGCAGCATTTGGAAACGTAACTGAGTTTGTCTATTTGGGAAGCTTGTTGACATGGGACAATGACTGTGAGAATTAGATAAAAAATAAGAATAACTAATGCAATGGAGGCAATGGCAGGGTTCAAGAACATTTGGACTGTGTCCTTCTTTACATTGAGGAAAAGAGACCAAGATACTAAAAAAATACCAAAAAAATACTAAGCTGTTAGTATTCAAAAGTGTTATAGAATAATAATACATATTGGGTGGCAACAGGAGATCACAAAAAAAGAGGTACAGAGAAGAGTCAGATCTGATCGTACAGTATTCCAGATATATTATTTAATATAAACTGTAACCTACTTTTCCCAAGCTGTATTTAAAGGACTATTAATTATCTACTGCACTGGAGAACCCCCCTGTCCCATTCTGCATTTAATGACAGTTCTAGTTTTTCAACGCAAGAGGTCAGTATGTATCAAATCGACTTTTTTTCTGCAACAACCGTGTTTCTATAATATCTAAAAGTTCAAATTTAACTTATAACTGAACTTGACAACCGCGCCTGTAAAATGGTTCCCTATTATTGGCACTGACATTGGTAGTTACCTAACGCAAATCTACCTAACTACATCATCCATTCCCGTGTACCATTTAGTTATTTTGTATGATATATATAATTATTATTTTTCAAACATGAGAGTTTATAGGTGGTATTTAGTTGTAATGTTACATCTGGCGACCTATCAGTTTTCCACATTGAACAGGCCATCACCCTACCTTTCAACAGTCATTGTTGTCAATCACTTATCATTTTCCTAATTATATATGCAGTATATTTGGTTATATTTTCATAAGCCTATACATTTAAAGTGTCAACATGACTTAAGTTTAGCTTCGATGTAGTAAGCTAATAACCAAAAAAAAAAAAAAGGTCTATGGTTTACTCCCATTTGGGAAGGTTTTAAATGTAGCCGTGGGAAGTGATTTTTCTGCGAGTTTTTATACGCTTATGTGCAAGATATGATTTTTACATATTTGCATATGTTTCCTTAGTAAAAATTAGTCCGTTATGAAACCACACGAGCTTCGCCCTGCTTCCTGCTCCCACTGCTTTCGTCTCTTATTTCAATTCAATAAAGCCTTATTGACATGACTGTTAATAAGACGCTGTCAAACCATTTAAAAAACAATGGAAAATATATAAACCCAGAATAAAAAGCTTAGGATCCAGTGGTAATTTCTTTGAAAAAATTTGATCAATCATATTAATAATATCTTGCCAAAGGGATTTCACTTTCACACATTCCATTATACATCCCTCTTGCCTCATTACACTTTATACAGGTAGCAGGGACGTTATCATTAAAATTGAGCACCTTTACCGATTGGGCCACTGGAGGTCTATTGCCATGCATTGGCGGCTAATTTGGCCCAGTTTTGAATTCAGTCCCAGTAGGACATGAGTAATATTTGGAAACGAAAGGAATTACCCTGCATGTTATTCGAAGAGCATTGTTCTTTTAATCCACCAATAAAGATTCAGCGTAATTTACCTACTCCACACTTATTTTCTAGTTAAATATAGGTTCAGTTTAAACAGTATTAGCATCTATGCGAGTGACAGTTCATATAAAAGCTAATTTCCGGTACCCTTATTTAGCCAACAATTTAAAAATCTTTATATAATATACATAGGCTTAGATATTGTACTGAAAACTGAGACATCACACTAAGAACAGATCAGACAGTGGCAGATGGAAGGTTACCTGGGAGGCCCACTTTTTTGTAAATTGGATCACGGTCTGGAAATAGCGATGGCCGGTGAAGAACATTGATCTTGCCGATCTATTTCTTTTTAGATTAAAAAATGAAACGTATTAATTGGGATCATTGTCATGCTGGAATTTCCATTTTCCGCCTCTTAGCAAAAGGTTTAAGATTTTGGTTGAAAATGTCCTGTTAAATTCATGAATCGAAAACAGGAAGTTAATTAAAAAATATCCTTTTATATAAAGTAGATATCACATTTTGAATCTTGTGATATTAACATTTAAAATCTTGATATCACCTATTTTTACATATTATTAACAAGCTGAAAATTCCACTCCGCCTCGATATCAGGTAAAAACCGCTACCATTGTCTTTCCCAGTCATGTCATGTTTCAGGCTCAGGAAAGGTTCCTATGGCTTGTAGCCCAGACCTAAATTGTGAACCAATCTGCTAGCAATAGCTAAAATAAAACCATGTGAGGCCAATGCACATGTGAGGACTAGAGTCATGGTGGCAGAGATTCGATGATTAGTGAAGGTAACGCTAAGGCTATCATTGTATTACTGACACATGGTCTGAATGAACGTAATTAGAAGACAATACTTGAGCCAGAAATTGATGTTTGTTCCTGTCACAGTTACCCTGGTTTGCTCTTGCAACAATCAAAAATGAAAATACCGAAGAAAAAAAGACAGCCTTTTATAGAATTATGGCATATCTTTGATTTCCTTTTATTTATTTTATCTTGCTATTATATATTTTAAAAGACTTGCTTATCCATCAACATGCCACATTATCCAATTATAATTATTTTTGGAGAAGTGATTCAGGTTAAGTGTCTTCCTCAGGATTGAAATGTTTTACTAGAAATAGGGATATGCATGTCTAGGCATTTCATTTAAATCATAAATTTTAGTCATTTAGCAGACGCTCTTATCCAGTGACAAACAAATGTGCCATAGTTTAAGGGTTAAAGTGCAATGACGGATACTGAGCTACCATGCCCGAGTGATGAGTATTACTAGAAGGTACAAAGACTAGTGCTACAAAGGAGATACATACAATACATACAGAACATACAATTCAAATAAGAAAAATAATTATTAGTATGTGTGTCGCAGTCAGTCCCTGGTGGGGGCGTGGTTTGAGGTATCTTGCTTTGTAATTTATGGCTTTGCCCATGCACAGCAGTTGATTGCTAATTAGGATTCACCAAAAATCATTCTAGCCTGTGCAAAAGGATATGAGTCATTTTGGAGTTATGGCAGCGTCTGATATACCCAATACTTCGTACAGTTAAATGACTTGCCTTTGCCGCAATGCAGCTAAGTATGGGCCCAGGCAGGGGGACTCCAAGGTCTCGAGATGAAAAAGGTTATAGATTTATTCCACTGGTTCACATTGTGTTTACAATTCACCTCAAGTTCCGTTTTATTTAATTACGCATTAATTGTGACAAAATATTGATCGATAGGAACTTTACTTGTTTTAGACATCACGGTAATAATCTCTACCCATGTTTGTAAAAAAAAGAAATCGTCATATATCGAGTATATTTTATTCAGTAGGTCATGTAACTGTGATTCACTCACTTCTATGGAATTTAGTGACGAAGAAAATGAGAGACAGGGAAAAAATAACGCAACTGAAGAGGGTCCGATGACTTAACCACTTGCCGTTTGTGACATCCTGCACGTACACCAGTTTGCCAGCCCAAACACAGAACATTCACTAGCAATTCGTTACGTCCATTTTGCATGGCTGTTATTGGTTAGTATTGACGATTTACAATTATTTTATTTATTGGTGTACATTTTATGTAATTACTTTAATAAATGCGGAACATTTAAAAAATACTCAACATAAACCTAGCTAAGGAAATTAATTATCATCGCCTCAGCTATGACAGCCTAAACAGATGAACCGAAGAGCCAATCAGATCACGAGAAAGAATCGCTCGAGTTCCGATGATTTTTTAGCTCGCCAAGCTCCGGGTATCCGCTGTCTGTCGAAGCACGAGGAAGATACTGTCCTTCTGTTCACCTTCATACTAACAATTATACAAGCAAGGTAAGTAGAGTAAGTCTGTTACCTAAATTCTAAAAGTAAGTATTTCATTGGGTGATTAGCTCATTTTAAAAAGACAAATTTGTTAACGTACCTTACATATAGCTTGTCTATTTTGCTCACTGACAAGCAGAAGGACCTGTTCGCCTTTTCCGTTTAACTGTCTTTAAAAATTGCTGGTGGCAGGCCTACTCCGCATCCTAATTTTGAAATTTCAAAATTTTGAAGTTATCGTTGGAAAAATAAATTTATTGTAATGCTAAAGGCATTATGAAATAAGCGCGATGCTAGGTAGCAATTTACTAATGAGATCTAATCAAGTTTGGAGTTCCTAGCCGGAGCGTTCAACTATTCGCCCTCTAAGAGTGTCAATATTTCCGCGATTTCTTTTGATGAAATAAGTGCGTGTTGCTTGCGTCTAAAGCTACATTACATTTCTACCAACAGGAAGTGCTCTGGGTGGGCAAATATTTGATTTAGCAAGTAAGCTTAGCAGAAACGGCCTGTTTTAAGCAGGGGGTATCTTAGAAATCGTTTTGTAAACGCTTGTTTTTAATTAGCCTTGTGAGCCGTTTGTTTTTGTTGTATATGTAGACATGTTTTCTAACGCTTCCTTATAACCGTGCTCCACTAACTAGGGTAAATGCGTGCTAGTCAAGGGTTCACAGTATTGTCAGTTGAAAATCTAATTAAGTATTGATATTTCTCAGTGGGATCCTGAATAAAAACTTTTAATCTGCGTCATGACTTGTCCTTGAAACTGTAAATGGTATGGTTTGGCGTGTGCTTGCATTCTAAACATCAATGCAATTGCCAATCATGTGATCTTGGAAATTAAATACCATATTGTTTTGGAGGGGAGCCAACTTAGAACTGCAGGGATCAAATTCGGTATTGTCATATTTTTTAGGTTTTAGACCTCAGGAAAACAAATCAGACGTCCAAATTAAAGCTTTGTGAAGATTTAGCCCCAACAAGTGTAAATCTGCTATTGACAAACCATAGTCCAAATGCGGTTTTTTTTGTCCAGATGAGAGGGCTTGTCGATTTTTGGTTCAATGTATTTGACCTCAAGCTGTTCAGCCACAAGCAAGTTTATGCAGGTGGGGATGGAGGATTTTAAGTGTTTTTTATATATATATATATATATATATATATAAATGAAACCTTTTAAAAATGCTTTTTTATTTTATTTTAGCTTTAGTAATATACTTAATGAGTTTTGGGGTTGATACAGATATAAAGAGGTTAACATGCAATGATAGCCATAGGAAGTCTTTTTCCCTTAACCTTGGTGTGGATTGCTTTTCCAGGCTGAACATTTGAGACGTTTGTCAATTTAAAAGATGCTGTTACTCATGCTTGTTGTAATTAGTTTTTTTTATTTTTTTTTATCACAATGTTAGTGAACATTTCTTGACGTTTACATAAAGGTGATTAGTAATTTCAGATACAAGTTATTTACTTCGAATTTTACTGAATATTAATAATTGTCACATGAGGGTTTAGCTCAGAGGATGGGAAATGCTGCTTGTCTTCAAGGTCCACTTTCAAACTACCTGTCAATTAGCATCTGATTAACACCTTGGAACCACTAGTGGAATATTTGTTATTCCCCATAATGATTAAATCATTAATCATTAACGATCAAAACCCAGCAGACACTACGGACCTCTAGGAACAGTAGTCCTCGCCCCTGGGTTAGATGCGCATTATCATCGGTTTTGATTTTATTTATTTCTTAGTTGGTGCAGATTAAACGTAGAATTGCTTCCTTCTACTGGAGCAACAGTTAAGATTAAACAAAGGCACATCCCATCTGGCCACGTAACCTGAAGCTAGTTGTTAAAATATCTTTTTTGGGAATTCAAATTTTGAAAAGTAATTTTGATCGTCACCGGTCCTCATTAGTCGGCAGTTAACCGATATGCTTAAGATCTAAAAGGACGTGACCCATAGAAAATGCCAAACTAATTAATGTTTTCTTCATGTCAAGAAGGCTTTAATAATTTTCATGCTTCTCAACTTCTTAATTAGCAGGAAAATTGCGTAACATTTAAATTCAATTTGATAAAAAATTTAAACATAACTATCCTTTAAAAATTAGGTGACACATTTCAGACTCAATAAAAATAAAAGAACATAATACAGGTGCATAAGGACAGTCAGACCATTTACTGAGAATACCCCAACGGCTTTACCGTCACCATGTAGATTAGCTAGATAGCGGAGTAGCAAGAAACTACTGGAAATCAGACAACCAAGCCTGATGAATAAAATGATAGTTTGTTCTGCTTGTTTTATTATGCATTAAAATAATTTTTTTTTGACAGCCTTCAGAACAGGAAGATGACTTCAGCATCTCTGGCATAGTTTAACGGTTTAACCAAATGGATTGATTGGTCAATTTATTTTTCGGTTAACCGTTAGCATCCCTAGTTGATTGGAGTTGTGGATAGGTGGGAATCGGCTGCTACTTTACCCTTAACCCTTATTTTTTTTCACATCGTTTAACTATTGAAATGTGATATGTCAACTCATGTGATTTGATAGGAATTAAATAATGAGATTTTTTAAAGATTTTAAAAAGAGCTGTACACAGGTAAAATGCAGCATGTACTCATTACTGTGTTTTAAAAGAATCACTTTTTTTTAAAATCAATCTTTGAGCTATTAATAATTTAACAGAGTACCTAATGACTTTAAATAAAAGTTGATTGTTAAGAATTTGAAGCCTAAATTGTATATTCTATGAATATAATCAAATGGCACAGGGCCTTGATTATTTATAGTTCTTGTCGTGGACTGGCAATTTTATTTGAATTTGGGCTAGATGCAAAGACTTTCAACATTCAATCGAATACACTAAATCATCTGTAGTGAAATCTGCAGGAAGTAATGTTAGTTTCAGTTGGATAGCCAAGTAATTCGTGACAAAATGCTAACCAGCTAGAATTCAGTTTTACTAAATGAAAAAAATCGAATTTATTGATTTACAAAATAAAATTATTACAATATATGGTTTATCAACATATTTTCCTCTCAAAGCTCTTGTCAATTAGGGCTTAATACAGTAGGTTAGGGTTAGTTGGTACTGTTATTCATTTACTAATCTATGACAAGCTGTTGTTTCTGTGATTGCATTCTTTCTGTGTTTTAATCAGTCTGAGACTCCAAATACTTTCCGCATGGAGCAACGGTTGTTCTTGTGACATTATAGTGGACCCATTAACCTAGGTTCACATTAATTCTCTCCAGTTTTCTTGGACACAATGCCCTTAAACGTAAAAATATTTTAAAAAGTAGCGCTGTTTAAAATAAGGTTTTTACAGTAGTTGGGTAGCTGTGATTCAATCGTGGATAACGCCACGAGCCATAAATATTAATTCAGTAAAATTAACGAAAAGCATGAGCTGGGGCCAAACCCGGTGTATGTGAAGCTTGTGAGCAGAATGGGGAGTAGTATTGGTGCATTTGGGGTTCCAATTTCAGTGTATTTGGAGCCTGCATGTTAAAAGGGGGGCAAACATAGTGTATGTTGATCCTGCGAGGTAGATGACGTCAGTTGACCTCTGTTCACCGTATTGCTTAGCTAAACCATTTTATCAGCAGAACGTGAAGCGGGTTGGCTGAGCCCTGCATGCCGCTATCGAGATATTTATGGGCTACCACCCCCTATACCCTGTCAAATGCAGCGGCACTGGAAATAGAAGTGACCACCTTTTGGTTTCTGCCACATATTTGGAAACGGATGTCGGGAGGAAATCTTTTAATGCTCAGTTGTGCCTATTGGGAACACATACCAAATATTTTGCATTCTTTTAACGGCTGTGTTGAAAGGGAGGAGTTTTTAAATGCATTTTCTTTGGATTTGTCCTACCTGCTGAAGCGTTCTCATCAAACACGTAGCAATAATTGCAATGGAATTGGGGCTGTGCCAATATGTCGATATAGCTGTGTATCTCTTATTGTATAAATCCAGTGCCTTTCCCTGTATTGATTTCCTTCCATATCTGTGTGTGCACAGAAAAACACTGTTTTGTCAAGTTTTTATTTGTAAATATTCTTGACCGTACAGCATTGATGTCTAATTGATGTGAACATGTGAGCAATGGTACACCATGCCTAACTGTCATTTCAGAAGCACAGCCAACATTGTTACTAGTTGTGCAAAAACCAGTTAATGAAGCCAGCCAACAAACCTATATAAAATACATTTTATAAAGGTTTATGTGACTTTACTGAAATAGTTAATTTTATTAAGAGAGTGTGTGTGTGTGTGTTCTGTTCTCTCTCGCCCACAGATCCAGAGTCATGTCCATCCTGAAGGTCCACGCCCGGGAGATTTTCGACTCCCGCGGAAACCCCACAGTGGAGGTTGACCTCTACACCAAGAAGGGTACGATCAGCAGCTTTACACTGCTCATTTAGGGGTGGAGGGTGCTACCAGACAACAGTTCAGACCATTGAATGCCAGAATGCAGGTTCTGGCTTGTATGCAGCACTGATAAAGGAGGCTGGGAAGTTTTACTGAAAGATCTTCACATTATAGCAAATCACCATCTATCAAACAAAGCATGGAACAGTGATGTGGTTGTGTTCATTACATTGTGATGAGTACAGTAAAGTATCCTAATTCTGCTACCGCACATAGGGGTCTATGTCGTCTGTGTTAGGCATACAGTTGAGTGGATATGGGAGATAAACTGGAAGATAAATAAAAATAGCTTATGTAACCTTACCTTACCAGCTCTGACAGCTGCCAGGTTATGTAATCATTCTCTGGGAGAGTCACAGAGTGTATGGTCCCAGAGAGGAGTCTGTTCATGAAGTCAGAGAAAAGCCACACTGACAGAGCTGGCAATCAGGACAGTGTTGGGGGCCTGTTTTTACACTCAGAGAAAAGCCGCTCTGACTGACACTAGCCAGACAATGTCAGGACAGCGTATAGATTTTTATGTTCTGCAAGCTTCATCAATAGAGTTGTGACTGTCTCTGTGTGATTTAATGGATTCCTCCCTGTGGGAACTAGTACTCGTTATCCACGCTCTGTTTCCCAAAACCAAGCTCTGCTAAGACCTTAACCAATAAGCAGACGGGTAATTTGGTCAGATGTATAACTGATATAGTGGGAGGTAGTAATGCTTGGGGGACAGCTCCCATTGAATGGGGAACTGGAGACCGTCAGGGCTCGGAAATCCCCCCCCCCCCCTGTTTTTGGACTGGTTGCCTGGCACTGTGCATCACCCGGAGGCTTTGGTTTCCCCTTATAAGGCTTGGTCTGTGCCTTGCGCTTACCTTTCAGTGCCTGCCAAGCCTTTAATTTCTTCAGCTGCACAGAGCAGAGAATTGTTGGAGAGTGGAGAGACTAGTCATTCTGATATTACTGCTCTTGACTTAGTGCTTGACCTGTGTTGTGTTTACTAACACACTGAGTTTGCTCAAGAGTACACTGTGTGTCTTTCTGTCTATGACATTATTGTGAGTTAGTCTGTGGGGGGAATACTAATCCAGAGTGAGCAAAAATAGCATGGTGTGTGTGTGACCTATATAATGCATAATAAAATGCTGTTGTGTATGGAGTATAATTAATGCATATAAAGTAATTTCTTGAGTATACTGTTCTGTAAGACCTCTGGAAGGAAAGGATTTGTGTCAGCGGTGAGAACGTTTTTATATAAATGTTTTTTGCCGGTCAAAAGAAGGGAGTTGGCTTCCCGCATTAGTAACGTTTCCTTGTTGGGTGTGCCATCAGGTACATTTCCATATGTGGCCCAATGGATGTGAAATGAAGTGGGGACAGCTGTGTAAAATGAGAGCTACTGCAGCAGACTGTGCTCTTACAGTGCGGACAACCTTTAGTCATCTCCCTCGGACAATCAGCTCAGCCTTGACTTTGGCCTTAATTCTTCATGATTGGTCTCCATGCGTAAGCTCATTTGTCCCGCCTGATCTCCTGATCTGTGCTCCCCGTTGAGTCTTAAGATGACCGTGTTGGATGTAGCAGAGAGCTCTGGTTTCTCACACATGGGGCAGGTCTGGTTGCTTTCTGTACCTGTGATGCCTTCAATACATACAGCACTACATGCTGTAGAACATGAGCTGGTATTGGCCATCTGTTTAACATACAACACTACACTACATGCTGTGAACTAGAACGTGAACTAGTATTGGCTCTGTGTTTGTTTAGACATTTGTATCATTTTTCTTTTTCAGGTCTTTTCCGAGCTGCAGTTCCAAGTGGTGCCTCCACTGGCATCTATGAGGCCCTGGAGCTGCGTGACAACGACAAGACCCGTTACCTGGGAAAAGGTGTATATGTGTGGATACCTTGATCACTTGAATAGGGTTGCCTTGTGTGGGGTTATGTAACTTCGCGTTTCCCTGTTGACCACGTGGTGCATACTCTTTCTGCAGTTCAGACATAAGCATGGCCTTTGTTATATAGGCCTCCTCTTGTCTGAACACATTTCAAGGTCAATCGTTTTGACAAGCCAAAGCAAGTTTATCACCTTGACCGATCTATACAGTTTATATATCTATATCGCACCATATTTCCAGCTGGTTACATGAGTCAGGTCAATAATTAGCTCATTCCATCTGACAGGGTGTGCTAAAAGGTTTGCCCAAATATCCAATAAAGATCACATGGATTGAGTGTCATGATGGCATGACACTTAAAAGGTTGTTATAAATTAAAACTTTGTAGTAAAAACTTCAATTTCTTATGTGTTTATACCACCAAATCACATTAATATTTAGCCATTCATTAGCATGCACTAGCCATGATATAAAACACTTTTTGATTCCAGTGCGTCTCAATCTTGAAACTCACTTTAGTGCGTTAGTGATCTTTAGTGAGCTAGCTACGATGGATACATATTTGAAATCTCACAGATCGAGAACATTTTATTTGGCTAGCTGGTGTACTGTAGATGGGGATGCTACTCCTACGTCTCGAGTTACTCACACCGTGAATCTCTGAAAAGGTGAACTGCGTTCACGTGGCAGATGCATCACTCACACTGCAAAACAATTGAAGCTAGTTGTTCGAAGTGACACAATTTAGGATTACCACACCACATGCCGTGCCTATAGCAGGCACCAGACTACCCCCTCTAAGCACAGGCACCCCCCGCTCTAAAGCAAGGAACAAACAAATAAAACAAGAACTGCACAGACTAGCTGGCTACGGAAAATTCCAACAAACGAACATCAACAGAGAAAAGCTAAGAGTTTAACCTATGTTAAGTTACAACCGTTTAAATGGCACAAAACAGTAAAATAAAACGCCCCGTCATCCCTCTACTACGAGCAGTGTCAGTGACACCTTCACCTAGTCAGGGACTCGGCAAGCCCTTGTGTGGCACCACCTCGGTCAGGCTACGTCTCTTATAAATTACAGGATATTATATCAAAACCATATCTCTTTCTCCCTTGATACCATTATCTTGACCAGCCTATTTGCTACTTAGTTTGTTAAATGAATGTTGAGTACCGTATACACACTCTCACGTCTGTTTGTTCTTACTACTGCAGGCCAAGGGGAGCGGGCTGCAAATAAATCACCTGAGCACAAACCTGTACAAACATAATGGTCAAACCTTAGTCCACCCTTTACTTTTTTAGGCTATAAGAGCGGTGTGGAACTGTTTACCTTCCGGATTTTCTGGAACAACACAACAGCACACCGGAGCAACCCAAACTCATTCTGCCTAGTTTTCCTCTCCCTTAAATAGGGAGAGCAACTATTGTACCGCCTCCCCTGGCTACCTGTCACATTAGCATGGTGAAGGAATTTGTAAGCCCATCGCCTTGTGAAATGTCAACATTGTAGGATTCCATAATGAATTCTTCTTTCATTCTTTTAAAAAGCCAATGCTTCTAGTGGATACTCTAAGTGCACTAAGTGGGGTGAGAGGGAGGCTACAGAGGAGAGGGTGGATTTCTCATTGTCTGCAATTGGTGACAGCCAATTTGCTTGTCAGCTGTGTCATCATTCTTTCAACAGTCAGCTCATGCTGTCTTTGCTTCTTTTTAGTTTGAAAGAGTTTTTTTGTTTTTATTTTCCTTTCTCAGTTCCACATTTACACCCCTCCTTTCTCTTCCTTTTTGTCAGGGGTGAAAAGAGCTGTTAAATATGTTAATGAGTTCTTGGCACCGGCTTTGTGTAATCAGGTATTTAAAATGTGTGTGCTCACATAAAAATTGCATACCTCTCAACAGCATGAACGGTTTAATCTATAACCCAAGCAGGCATTGGTAGACGATCTTCACATTTTTCTTTAGATTTATTTTTCTAACTACCATCTTTATGTAGTAAATTCACCTTTGCAGAATCGGTTTCTGTTTGAATGTTTGAAGAAGTAGGTTGCTCTGTGATCGTCTATATTTGCCTGCTCTGCATGTTCCTCCTCTCCTTGAATCAGTGACGGTTTGCTTGTTCCTTGCAGGTGTCTCAAAAGCTGTTGAGCATATCAATAAAACAATTGCACCTGCACTGGTTAGCCAGGTAGGAACATTTACTGTTTGACTAACACTGTGAATGTAACAGAACAGAATTTACTCAAGTTTAAATATTTCCTGAGGTACTAGTTCTGCTTCAAATCGATAGGATCCAAAACGTGTGTGTGTGTGTGTGGAATAAGTAGAAGTGGTCCTTGAGTGACAGATTATTGTTGAAGGATTGGTGTGTCACCTGACTAACTGACTTAACAGCATGGTGAAGTGAAGATACTCTCATATTAACCAGATGGGTGACTTATAGCCTGCAGTGAGAGGATAGTGCTGAACAACAGCAGCTCGTGTTTGCTGTCTCGTTTCACCACCTATGTTCCTCTTTCACCTCTCTCCCTTAGAGCTTGTCGGTCCTGGAGCAGGAGAAGATTGATCAGCTGATGCTGGACATGGACGGTACAGAAAACAAGTGTAAGTTGTTTCAAATGCTCACTTGTTTCTTCTCTGCCTAAGCAGGTCTTGGCTTCATCATGTAATGGTAACATTTTCTATATAAAACCATGTTGTATAAAGACCATGTGGTCTTAAATTTTTCCCCAATAAATTTCAGCCAAGTTTGGTGCCAACGCCATCCTCGGCGTCTCCCTGGCGGTGTGCAAGGCTGGTGCGGCTGAAAAAGGGGTCCCCCTGTACCGCCACATTGCTGACCTCGCTGGGAACCCCAAAGTCATCCTCCCCGTCCCTGTAAGCAGGATGCATACCTAACAACTGTTACCAGCAGTCTTTTGCTGCTAACAACCGTCTTAAAGGTCTTTAACCCTTGAGCAACGGTCTTTTACCAAGTCCCCTGACAAACTCAGTCGTTACCATTGCTCTTCAAACTTTATTAAGTGGACTTTACATAAGTATATTAAAATGAACACAATTGGGGAAAACAAACGTTACAGACAACTGTAACCAGGGTGATCCGTCACACCGTGAGAGCAGACAGACACCTGCGGAGTGAAGTGACTAATGCATGGTAATCTGAAAGCAAACTGGAGAGAATTCAATTAAATTAAAGTACTGAGTGGCCAGTGGACTAAAAAAAACTAATACCTGGTTAAAAAAGCGAATAATAGGTATAGTAATGACTGAAACTAAATGAATAAACGCTGAAATAAAAAAGGACTAAAAGGCACATTGTAAATGCAAGGCTAAAGATTAAATTTTTTTGTCTGGCAGGCTGGTCCAGGGGCCAAGAGCTTTCGGATTCTATATTACTTGCTGTTGACTAATAGTTTTCTTTGGTAGACCAGAAAGGAGAGCATTACAGTAGTCGTGCCTGCTAGTAATTGGTAATAAAAGCATGCATTCTCTCATTATCAGTAAGGAAAGGTTGCACCTTAGGTATGTATATAAAACAATGTTTTAGTCACATTTCTGATCTTGTGATATCTAGGTTTCTAACCTGGAGAGTTTAGTGCTAGCATTTTTACGTGTGCAGATGGTTGTTCTCTCTCTGCTTTTAGCTCCAATGGCCACCACCTATATCTTATCTAAAGCTGAATTTCATTGACATCCACGAGTTTACAGTGCACCATACCAAGGAATCAATAGGACTCAAATTGCAGAGTGACACAGAAATGTGTATCTGGGTGTCGTCTGTGTAGCTGTGGTAATTGAAAGTGTGCTACCTGATGACATTGCAATAGTTCTAAAATGGAACCTTGGGGGACCTCAAAGGTGATGTCTGTTATGGCAACAAGGATTATCGGCCAGTTTAGTTCTGGACTAGAGAGGCCAACCAATCAGGATATCATGATCAACAGTGGTACTCTGCAGCACTCCTGTCTAGCAGAACCAGAATAGAGAGCTTTTCTGCATCAGCCATTTATGACCCTGGCTAGTTAGATTGAAATTTATCAAAAGTAGGGTTGGTATTAAGAAAATCATTCACTGTTTAAAAAGTTTCACCATGGTAGTTTTACGTGCTGTTGGGAAAATGTCTGAACGGGGAGTGGTTAACAGTTTCTTGCACCTCCTCAGTCAGGCTGTTTTTGAATTTGTGATGGGGAGAGGGCTTGGGTCATGATTAAACTTTTCTGAGCATTTTTGTGTCAACCAGGAAAAAGGAGTTTGGCTTATACCCAGTCTAATCGGCGCTTATCTAATTGCAGCCCTGAAATGTGTGTGACAGTGCCACAAGAACAACAAAATTTCAATGTTTTTTTAATTTAGATCCTAATCCTGTGCATAATCTCCGATGGAGTAAAGTGACTGATACATTATTTAAAGATCATTCTGGAGCTTTGTGCTAATATCCAGCATTCTGGCTATGACGACCCCCCCGGCCTATATGTCTCTCACCCAACCAGGCCTTCAACGTCATCAATGGTGGCTCCCATGCAGGGAACAAGCTGGCCATGCAGGAGTTCATGATCCTGCCTGTGGGCGCCAGCAGCTTCAAGGAGGCCATGCGCATCGGTGCCGAGGTCTACCACAACCTCAAGAACGTCATCAAGGAGAAGTACGGCAAGGATGCCACCAACGTGGGCGACGAGGGCGGCTTCGCCCCCAACATCCTGGAGAACAAGGAGGGTAGGAGAGGGAAAGGGTGACCAAAATGTGCGGTCTGAGAATTTAGTCCGGGTCCTCTTGACACTGTGATTCTATCATCACATAAGAAAATATTAATGTAGATTACACTGGACTTCTTACAATCAAGTATGAAATGCCATCTACACTACCCCTGTCATTGGACTGGGCTCATAACTAACTGTTACCGGGGGGTAAACAACTGGTTGTCGTACTATGAGATTGGTCTGGATAAGAATATCCACTAAATATGTGAGTTAAAAGAATTGGTGCCAGTGCGTATCTAATCTAAAGAAAAAGGTGCGCACAGCCCTGCTCAATACTCCCCCGTGGCTATAGCCAGTGGCACCTGTCTTTGGGCCATTACCCTCTCTGCCCAGGGCAGACAGATGGGCTCCAAATTAAGACCTGAACCTGACACTTTAAATGCAACTGACTCTCGGCCATGAAGCTGGTTTAACTTCGATCCTTGTGTGTTGCCATTGGGGTGGGGTTGCAGAAACAGCCAGTGTCCGCCACTGAATCTGCGGTGTATCTGAGCCTGGTCGGTGTTGGGGCTGCGGTGGAGCTCTGATCTTGAGTGCTGGTTCAGTGACAATAGTTTGTTAAATGAAAGGCTGTAGTGTTCAGATAGAATGAAATACTGGGACAAAGAGTTAAGAGTGCTATAAAGTTTCTTCAGTGTGGTATAACTGGTATCGGTTTACCAGTTATTATTTAATAGCAAGTCCATGTAATCAAGTTCAGTGTTCCCTATTGGAACAAAAATGTACTTCTATCTGTAGTTACTATAGTGGCTTGTTAAAGTTACATAGCTTGTCATATGCATGAGTGTGGCTTATAGTCCATTGCAGTAATGAACAAAAATTATGCCATTTTGCAAAGCTAAATGTTGACATTAAAAATGGTGACAAGTTGTTTTTCCCTCAGCTCTGGAGCTGCTGAAGAATGCCATCAGCAAAGCCGGCTACACGGACAAGATTGTAATAGGTATGGATGTTGCTGCCTCCGAGTTCTACCGGGATGGCAAGTATGACTTGGACTTCAAGTCTCCTGACGACTCCAGCCGCTACATCTCCCCCGACCAGCTGGCCGACCTCTACAAGAGCTTTGTCAAGGACTACCCAGGTGTGTACCTGTGGTTTTGTCTAAACTGTTGTCGCTTCAAGCCTTTAATCCCTTTAATCCGGGCCCCCTTTATATAATTGGTCTTTTGAGGAATTAAGTTTGGAAAATGTTATTTGTTAATGGCTTATTTCCAAGATTAAAAAAAAAAAATGTTTTTTTCTTTCTCAACGTACAAGTTAAAAGGAGTATATATTACCATAGGAGCTGCTTTTAACTTTCTTTGTACACACCTATAAAATAGAAAAACTTAATGTAGACAATGTTGAGTCCTAATCTAATTTAGAAATGGGTTGGTTGAAAAACCAGCATACACAGTGGGGCTCTAGGAACATTGTATGCCATCGATCTGAGCCCTAAAAATGGGTTTACTTCATTATGAATTGATTTTGTTTCCCTCAGTGGTGTCCATTGAGGATCCCTTTGATCAGGACGACTGGGAGGCCTGGGCCAAGTTTACTGGCAGCACTAGCATCCAGGTGGTGGGCGACGACCTGACTGTGACCAACCCTAAGCGCATCGCTAAGGCCGTGTCAGAGAAGTCCTGCAACTGCCTGCTGCTCAAGGTCAACCAGATCGGCTCAGTCACCGAGTCCCTGCAGGCGTACGTTTGTGTTCTGGCTGTCTATGGTATGGTCCACTGCACATATCTGCTACTCTATCTAAGTCACTTCTCTGCCTCCCCCCCACCCCCACCACAGTTGCAAGATGGCGCAGTCCAGCGGCTGGGGTGTGATGGTCAGCCACCGCTCTGGGGAGACGGAGGACACCTTCATTGCTGACCTAGTGGTGGGACTGTGCACTGGCCAGGTAAGGTATTTTGTCATGTTTGACAGCTGTGGTCATCACAAAGGTGGGAGCAGAGCCTGGAGATCCCCTTGTCCCATAATCATCAGTAAACGTTGGTTCTAAAACCTTTAACCATGTCTTTCCCTGTCAAAAACTTCTGTTTGGTCATATTGTCAAATTTTGTTTGCCGGAAAAATAAACATAAAAAAAAACGAATACTAATATAGTTAATGCAAGCTGAGCTGAGCCAGTGTTTATCTGAGGGGGGAAAAGACTGGAAGTAGTCTGGGGAAATGAGAAATTTCAGACGACAAGCTTGTTTGGAAATAGAGGTGTCTTTTCTTGACTTATGTCTCTGATAATCCCAAAAGGATGTGTGGTTATTGACAGCCTTTGATGAATTATGAGCATTTAGGGACCTCAGCATTTGAGCTGGTTTAGAGTCTTCCCTGTGAACTCTGTGTCCACACTCTGTTGCAACTGGGCACTGCAGGCTTCTGAGATGCTACACACTTTTTCTGTTTAGGAAGCACGCTAGTTTGCTTACTGCACTGAGAAATGATGCTACACTCATTTATTCAGTTTATGAAGTGTAGCATCAAACTTAATGTGTACACAGCTGTACCAGAATAGATTGATTTGTGGTACTCATTAAGTACTGTATCTATGCAAAAAACACTGCAATTGTGTGTAACTATTACATGCAGTAACTGTAAAAAATACAGTATATGTAGGCACTTTATGTAAAGTGTTACTAAAAATTATATAGTAACAGGATACATTTTAATTAATGTAATTAATAGCTGTCTGTGAAGTTAATGGATTAAAGATTGTTTGCATAATGCCCCCAGACTATTTTACGTTTCATTTGAAAAGTTGTTTTAGGACCCTTCATTGTAAATGCCCTGATAATTCTTAACCTTCTGCACATATTTCCCTCTCCCAGATTAAGACTGGAGCACCTTGCAGATCAGAGCGCTTGGCCAAGTACAACCAGCTTCTCAGGTGATGGTACAAGGCATTCATGGTCTGGAGAGCGACAAGTGGCTTAATCTGATCCCTGTTCAGTGCCCAAAATGCAAACTGTAGATTATTATCATATCTTCACTCGTCCCCGTCTTTGGTTTTCTTTAGGATTGAAGAAGAATTGGGAGACGAGGCTCGATTCGCTGGCAAAAACTTCAGGAACCCCCTGGTGAACTGAAGGGGGCACTGCTCCTGGGCCCTCTTGCTTGTGCCCCACATACAACCGACCCAAGCTCAGTGTTCAGACAGCAGAGCAGCTGGAGGCACGTTGAAACCAGAGGTCCAAACCGTTACACCTTCATTAGCAACTTCATCCCCATTTCTAGTTGTTTGCTTTTGGATAGCGCTAGCCCTGCAGTTAACTGTGTTTTTGTATTGTGTGCAACACTTTTTTTCTTGAGAAATGTAATGATTCCTGTCTGTCAACATTCTATTTTTAGTAACGAGCAGAGTCTATTCAGTGAAGTGTGTCTCCTCTAAAAAGTTATAGTGGTGCTGTATGTGTGGCAGAAGAATAAACAATAAACCCATCCTCCCTGAAACAAACTGATTGTACTGGACTCCTGTTTGTTTAGATTAACCACCTAAATACTGTGATTTTTACTACCACTGTACTGTCTTTTATTTCTGGCCCATTTGTCATTTGTCTGGCCCCACAGAAGTCTGGCAAGGTGGACCTTAGGTGTCACTTGTTATTTGGGACCACGTGTCACAAGGTCAGGAATGGGATGTTAAACATTGTATGGATTACCACATGGACTAACTCCTGACCCCTGGCCCAGAGTGAAAAGGGTTCCCTGTTGAAAAGTATATAAAAGCCCTAAAAAGAGAATCTCAGTCTCCTACTGTGACATCTTCCCAATGTGCACATCAGTTTTAATACATTACATAATTATTACAAAATGAGTTTGTCAGTGTGATCTCGTCATCGTCCAGCTAAATGCTCCTCGAAAGCAAGTGAATACCAAACGGCCTGTAATAATTTTTCAGGGCAGTTTTACCTAGTGGCCCATTTATGTGTCACATGTATGCTGTAGTCTAGGGTAAATCAGGGGCAGTCACAATGAAAACTGGACCAGCATATACAGTGCCTTCCATATTTATTCATATCTCATATCTTTTATATTCTTATTTTTAAATTATATTTTAAAATATTTTTCATAAAATATTCTTATAATAGCATTGTACAGAGCAGTCATTTTCCTTACAAATCAATTGTATTCCATAGAACCTTTTTTAATTCCAGCAAAAATCTTCAAAAGATTCTGTTTTTTGGAGAGTAAAAACACACAGTGAAGAAATGTATTAGAATGTTAGTTCATCCTGATTAATATCAGAGAGCTCCCTGAAGGTTAATCGTCATTTACCTCAATACATTAGGGGATACATTTTTTTTTTTAAAGAATTTAGGAAAGGCTGTATCTAAAAAGTTCCAGTGTGGTGTTCATTGTTAACAAACGTAAGGGAAATTCACAGGATGTGGAACAGGCCTACATACCCCGTATCCGCAATCGTTTGAGTTTATACTGACCTCTGCGGTTTCGTTATAGTACTACACATACGTTTTAGAAAAGCATTTCTGTTGTATTGTGAGAGTATATTGTCCATGCGTGAAGCCTATTCGGTGGGTGGGCATATAAAAGCCACGTACTGCTTCCCTTTAAGTTATCGCTAACGTTTATCATTGTCGCAGCAAATAAATATTGCAGACAATTATCCTTTAATATAAATTGTGAATGCTGCTTTTCACTTTTTTTCTCGGTTTCACTTTTACTTTCTGCAACACTTGTCACTATGGTAATATAGGAAACTACCCCATTACTCTTAAATGGGACACCTGGTCTAAAATTCAAACTGAACTGAATCCAATGTAGGTTTACAGAGCAGGGGTTCTCAAACTTTTTTTGTTGATGGACCCTTTTTCACATTAATCACGGACCCCCTACTGAGAAACCAGTATAAAATGTACTTAGTTCCCCCTGGTCTCTAAGGACCCCTGCTTGAGAACCACTGGTATAGAGCTTGTGACATGAGACACTTTGATTTCTGCTCAGCATAGCTTTAAATGAGAAAGTAAAGGATTGTTATATTTATAATTAAGGTTTTAAAGTATAAGGGCAGAATGTTTACATTTACAGACCAGCGGAGGCCATAGTGGTTAAAGAGGTGGGTCTTGAACTAGTGGATCAGTACTGACCCAGGATCAACAATGATCCAGGCGAAACACTGCAGTTCTATTCTTGAGCCAGAATTGGATCAGTAAATATCTCACCATATAAACGGTAAAATGTTAAGCTGTCTGAGATGTGGTGGATACAGACTTCTACTAAGAGAAAGAATGTAATTCAGTGTGTCATACTCTAATTATAATATAAAAATAAAAGGTTAGAACTGTTAATATATTTCCAGTACACTCTTTTCCAGACTTGATTCCCCCTTGGTATATTACGTAAATTCAAACTAATGAAGGAAATACATAGGGCACAATACTAGCATCAAAAAGGTATTCCTATGTAACAATAGGTGTAGGGCGTGTCTCGCAAAATCACAAAAACCAACAAGGCCAGGGTCAAAAAAACGGTGCAAAAAGGTCAGTAGCCAAAACTGGTTCTCATACAAAACAGTCAAAGCATTGTCAGGTTCTCCAACCAAAACAAGTCAAAATCATCAAAAAAGCTCCAAACATCTCTCACACTTTCCGCTCTGGTATAGACTGAATACTCTAGCATTTTTTTTAAATTAGCAGACATAAAAAATCTTACTTAGCTGAAAAAACAAAAATATATATTTTTTTAAATTTGAAAAGCTTTAAATGACCATGATTATGTTAAAACCTCAAAATAGCCAATTATAATCAAAGTATTAAAAAAAAAAAAAAAAAAAACCTTTACAACAAACTGCAAACTGCAAAAAGCTCAGTAAATAGATGACGGCTTGTCATGTATGTGACCTTGGTGTTTTAGAGCTTGATGATGATGGCAAATGATCTATCAGTAGGGTGACCAAAAGGTCAGTCAAGATTTACCCTGCAACCTCAGGGCAGTGGTGTATCTCGTATCTCTCTGAGGTGTCTCATACTCACAGAATCTGAGCTCATTCATCCACTCAACGCATGAGGATGGGCTACAGTGGGGAGAACAAGTATTTGATACACAGCCAATTTTCCCACTTACAAAGCATGTAGAGGTCTGTAATTTTTATCATAGGTACACTTCAACTGTGAGAGACGTAATCTAAAACAAAAATCCAGAAAATCACATTGTATGATTTTTAAATTATTAATTTGCATTTTATTGCATGACATAAGTATTTGATACATCAGAAAAACAGAACTTAATATTTGGTAAAAAAACCTTTGTTTGCAATTACAGAGATCAGACGTTTCCTGTAGTTCTTGACCAGGTTTGCACACACTGCAGCAGGGATTTTGGCCCACTCCTCC
>JAOYSI010068993.1:0-2500 GCA_025775065.1 Hiodon alosoides
CCCCAACCCCATTCCCAACCCCCCCCCCTTCCCCTCCCTGGTTCTCTGTTTGGGTGGGCCCGGGCCTTTTTTTTTGTTTTTTGGCCCCCGCCCCCCCCCCCCCCCCCCTCCTCCTTCAGGGGTGTGACCCTGATTAATGTCTCCTCCCTGACATACTGAGCTTTTCTGAAAGGAGTCTGGCTTTTTTTGGGGGGGGTCGGGGATTCTCTATGTATGGGGGTCTGTCTGTAGGTCCCTCTACAAAGATGATAGACCTTTCTCCCATGTAGGGGGAAAGAATGTGTTCCTAAAGAAAGACCAGGATAAAGTAAACTCTTTATAAAAATATATTTTTTCATTCATTTATTTGTACAGGCATTAATATACAGTTTATATCTAATTTTAAATAATAGGTCTCCTGAGGGGCTTAGTAAAGGCACTTGCCTGAGTGTGGACATAGCCCTATAAGCTGGATTTTGCAGGTTCAAAACCAGCTAATATCATTTACCAATTGTGAGTGAGAGTGTTAAGGGGTGGCGCACAGTTGGCTGAGGACTGTCCAGGCTACCATGGATGGAATCAACAGGGCTTCTCTGGCATGTTCGCTTATAAGCATCTCCTGTTGGCTTACCGGGCACATGCAGGATTGTAGAGCCACAGAGAGGGACATGCCTCTTGGTAAATCGGCCCTGAACCTCTTTTGCGGGCAGTGCAGCTTGCAGAGTGGAAAAGTGACAGGTGACTAGGATTGGAGGAGACTAGTAGTACTTCCTCACGCTCATCGTGTGTGGTGGCCGTATTCTATTTGATTGCTAATCCTCCATTATAAGGTGTTGCAGGGACATGGCATATTTCTTGCACTCATAACCATTCGTTATTAAATTCATGAGTATGTAAGCAGGGCTACGATAATACGTTTTAGACTCCACAGAATATGAAGTAGGAAAGATGGGGACATAGTTTAATGGGAAAACATTATGTGGATGAGCATTAATGTGAGTCTGCCAACTTTTATACTCCCACAGACTTGTTGGCTAGCTATTGTATGTGGGATAAATAATACGAAGTAGCTAACCAAATATATAGGTAGAATTATAGAAGATTTACAAAGTTCAAAACAATTCAAGGCAAGCAGGCTCAGAAAAACTACATAGATTAGTTGTAACATTGAGTGACTGCATTTGAAAGTCTAATTTAACAACATTTATTGTCTGGTCAGTGTTAAGAAATATTTAAAACAAGTCAAGATCAAATATTTTGGAAATATATGCAATATATGTTCCTTCATTTCAAAGTATGAGGATGTGCGTCATTCCAATTTTGAAAATGTTAATTATACACCTAAACGTTTATATTGTCATTATGCTTATTTTTTTAGTGAATAAAATTTTTTTTTTTTTTTTTAAATCTTGTCAGTAGTGTATGTGAATGAACATCCTTTTGATGTTCTGGGGGGTGTTGAAAGTGCACAACCAAACTTTGTCTATCAATGTCGTGCTCATCAGTGCTGTACTTTGAGTAATATCTGAAGAAAGTATTATGTATTATCTGCAGTGTGTCCAGAAGACCATCCTGACGAATGATACCAGAGACAAAGAATACAAGCCCCATGACCTGGCCCAGCGGCAATCGGTCCAGTCTGTGGAAACCTGTACCCCTGGTCGCAGAGCCAAGCGTATGAGAGCTGAGGTGGATGCTCTTGACCAGAACTTCATTCATTTTTCAGAGGAACTTCCCTTAAAACCAGTAATTACATACATAAAGTCTCCTAATGGTCTTTTGTTATTTTCCTTGGTCCTTTTTTGAGGCACAGTTGGTGTCCAGTTTACACTGGGCAGAATGATGTTATATTGACCTCATATACTTTGTCATTCGGTCATATGTCGATTAAAAGGATGTAGCACAAAGAGTTCTAGTTTGAGTCAGCAGGATTCCACTGTGGAAACCATTGCTTCTTTTTGAGTCTGGGAACATTCCAACTGCTATAATGTGTGGGGGCAGCTGCAGCACTGACCTTGGCCCTTGCCCGTTATCAGGGGGGCTGTGTGAAGGTGGAGCCAGGAGAGCCCTGCGAGAACCGACCCAACCTGAGGAGACGAATGGGCTCCTTTGTTGCCAAGCCAGAACCAGGTAAGGGCGCACAACATTCAGCTGATGGATTTCCACGATTGGTGCAATGTTAACAATGGGCTATACAAAGAAATTAAAAGAAAAGCATAAGAAACGCTTCTGTTGACATTTTATGTAAGCTCAAGGCGTTTTTTTTAAATATAAACCATGGGATTATATGGAAACAATTGGGAGGTATAACTGTTAAATCTTCAGATTGATCAGAATACGGTTGTTTTAACTGAGCTGCTCCTTTGCTCCAACCTCTGGGTCTGTCAGAAAAAGAGATTCCTGTTCAAGTGAAACAGGAGCAGGTTGAGCCCAAGCCACTGATGAGTGAGGCGGAAAAAGCCAAGTCACGGAATAAGAAGAACCCCCCTGCAGTGAGTATAGTAAGTGTGGACTTTTTGGT
>JAOYSI010068993.1:5000-22493 GCA_025775065.1 Hiodon alosoides
CCTGGATTTACATGGATGTATTTGTAAATTTTTACTATTTTTTTTTTTTAAATGTGTATATATTTTTAAACCCTGTTAATTGGACATATCTTTGCTCAAGCTCTTTTACTGAATTTCTCCTTGGAGACTAGCCAAGAATGCCTTTTAAGCCCTTAATAGTGGGTTGCATTTGTGTCTAAAAGAAGCCCCTTCCACCCCCCCCCCCCCTAATAGGATTACTTGAACAGTGGTTGGAACCTGAACAACATGCCAGTGATGGATCCCTCTGTGCTGACTCACGTTACGGCTGATATCTGTGGGATGAAGTTACCTTGGCTCTATGTGGGGATGTGCTTCTCCTCTTTCTGCTGGCACATTGAGGACCACTGGAGCTACTCCATCAATTACCTGCATTGGTACTTCTTCCAGGCTGATTATTTTCATCAAAGTGGGAACAAATGTTTAACACATTCTTGATTGTGATATTTATTCAGTGTCTTATTTTTTTCTTTGCGATTTTCAGGGGAGAACCGAAGACTTGGTACGGTGCCCCCGGCTACGCTGCCGAGCAGTTGGAGGAGGTAATGAAGAAGCTGGCCCCCGAGCTTTTTGAGTCTCAGCCGGACCTGCTGCATCAGCTGGTCACAATCATGAACCCAAACATCCTAATGTCTCACGGTGTGCCGGTAAGTGCTCTTTTAGCTAGGGAGAACAGGTTGTTGAAATGTGTATAGTTAAATACAAATGTTGAGTACAAAAGTTGACTGAGAATTTCAACGTAGATAACGAACCTCAAGGTCAGCGGATGCTTACACCGCGTTCCAAATTATTATGCAAATTGGAATTCAGTGTCATAAACATTAAATATTTAGTTTTTCAATCAAACTCAAGGATGATATTGTGTCTCTGGGCTCTTTGGATCACTGAAATCAATCTCAGACACCTGTGATAATTAGTTTGCCAGGTGAGCCCAATTAAAAGAAAACCACTTAAGAAGGATGTTCCACATTATTAAGCAGGCCACAGGTTTCAAGCAATATGGGAAAGAAAAGGATCTCTCTGCTGCGGAAAAGCGTCAAATAGGGCAATGCCTTGGACAAGGTATGAAAACCTTAGATATTTCATGAAAACTTAAGCGTGATCATTGTACTGTAAAGAGATTTGTGGCTGATTCAGAGCACAGACGGGTTTGTGCAAATAAAGGCATAATGAGGAAGGTTACTGCCAGACAAATTCATCGGATTAAGAGAGCAGCTGCTAAACTGTCATTACAAAGCAGCAAACAGGTATTTGAAGCTGCTGGTGCCTCTGGAGTCCCACGAACCTCAAGGTGTAGGATCCTCCAGAGGCTTGCAGTTGTGCATAAACCTACTATCCGGCCACCCCTAACCAATGCTCACAAGCAGAAACGGTTGCAGTGGGCCCAGAAATACATGAAGACTAATTTTCTTGTTTACTGATGAGTGCCGTGCAACCCTGGATGGTCCAGATGGATGGAGTAGTGGATGGTTGCTGGATGGCCACCATGTCCCAATAAGGCTGCGACGTCAGCGAGGAGGTGGCAGAGTCATGTTTTTGGGCCGGAATCATGGGGAGAGAGCTGGTAGGCCCCTTTAGGGTCCCTGAAGGTGTGAAAATGACCTCGGCAAAGTATATAGAGTTTCTGACTGACCACTTTCTTCCATGGTACAAAAAGAAGAACCGTGCCTTCCGTAGCAAAATCATCTTCATGCATGACAATGCACCATCTCGTGCTGCAAAGAATACCTCTGTGTCATTGGCTGTTATGGGCATAAAAGGAGAGAAACTCATGGTGCGGCCCCCATGCTCCCCTGACCTCAACCCTATTGAGAACCTTTGGAGCATCCTCAAGCAAAATATCTATGAGGGTGGGAGAGCAGAAACTCTCCATAAACTCACAAGTTCAATGGATGCAAGAATTGTGAAGGTGATGTCAAAGAAGGGGTCCTATGTTAACATGTAACTTGCCCTGTTAAGATGTGTTTGATTGAAATAGCATTTTGAGTTTTTTATTTTAAAAAAAATACTGTTTTCATTGGGTGGTTTGTTCAATGAAATTGGACTTATACCGTAACGGTTGATGACTTGAAAATTATTCTGACTGTCATTTGCATCGACTATTTAGGAAAAATCAGTGTAAAATATAATTTGCATAATAATTTGGAACGCGGTGTATATTCTGTATAACAGTTACAGGGCCAAGCACTACAGTGAATAGGTACCCTATTTTATTTTATTAGGGGGCCAAGCACTAGGGTGGTCAAATGGGCTACAGCCCATGACGCTTGCGCTGCTGTTATTACGGAGGTAACCAGTGATCATCTTTACCCACACTTAAGATGAAAATGCAGATCTATGGCTAAATTTGAATCGCAACCAATTGTTGACCAAACATGATTTTAAAAAATATATTATTGTCAATAAAATAATACAATAATTTTTTTTTTCCCCACCAATTTTTTTGTAAATTAATTCTCTGACGAAACTATTTATCATATCAAAATGCAATTTTTACTGATGTGAACTTCGGAAGCTCCCATATAAAAGTTATCAAAGATCATTAAAAAAAAAAAAAAAAAGACCTTGGTAAGCCAATGCATTTACAGCACTTGCACTTAATATGCTAATTAGGTAAAACATGGGTTTGTAATGTTGACACTAAACTTGCTATCTCTGCATACTGCGGAATGCATTTAAATATTTCCAATAGGTCACATGATGTTGATTCCTTTGCATTTTGCTGCTTGCCGCAGTATTTGTACTATGCTTTGTAGTTATGGGTTATGTTTAACCAGAGTGAATGCTGAAGTTGGTGTTACAGTTTTAACTAATTATTTTTCTTGCACTTCTCTAGATTTATCGCACTAATCAGTGCGCTGGGGAATTTGTCATCACGTTTCCAAGAGCCTACCACAGTGGTTTCAACCAGGGCTTCAACTTTGCAGAGGCTGTCAACTTTTGCACTGTTGACTGGGTGAGTAGGTTTTTATTTATTTTAAAAAATAGACTTATTTATTAACCATATATGATGAGGTATTTCTAATGGTTAGCAAAGTAATTTACACTTCATTTTAAGTTAAATTATTTTCTCAAACAGATGCCCTTGGGCCGTCAGTGTGTGGACCACTACCGCATGCTGCACAGGTACTGTGTCTTCTCCCATGACGAGATGATCTGCAAGATGGCCTCTAAGGCCAAGACCCTGGATGTGGTCCTAGCCTCCGCAGTTCAGAAGGACATGATCGTTATGATCAGAGAGGAGAGGGAGCTGCGTGATAAAGTTTGCAAAATGGTGGGTATTGATGATTCAGCTTTATGACTTCCTGGTCCTCGTACATGATATGAACGTCTGTGACATTTACAAATCGGTGGAATTATACGACAATGTCCGGGTTCTTATGGCCATTGCACTTTGGAGACATGCTCCCTCGGGAAATTTGAGCAATGGCATTGGACCACGTCATTTATTTAGTAATAAGTATATTATTGAAACAACTTGCTAATGGTTAGTCACAGGCTCAGACAGAATGTGAAGAGCTCCCATCATTTATTAACCTCTTTGTGGCCCATTCCACAGGGGGTTGTTCACTGCCAGCAGACGCAATACGATCTTCTGCCAGACGACGAGCGGCAGTGCGTCAAATGCAGGACCACCTGTTACCTGTCTGCTCTCACCTGCCCCTGTAGCCCTGGGATTCTTGTGTGTCTCCACCATATTGAGGACCTCTGTTCCTGCCCTGTCTCCAACTACACAATGCAGTGAGTCTCAGAATTTTGGTTTTTATGTTATTAACCAAAAAAACCATCTGGAATCTGTTTTCCTTCAGCTTGTCCTTGGTCGCCTGCACAAAGGTTGCATCAGCAGACACTGAAGTTGTGTATGTTTAGTTAAGCAACCTGTAGCTACAAAGTATCCTATTGCTGATGTGTTTTTAATTTCCATCCATCTCTTTTACCTGTAGCTATAGATTTACACTGGATGACCTGTACCCCATGATGAAGGCCATAGCACTGCGTGCTGAATCCTATGATGAGTGGGCCTCCCACGTGACTGAGATTCTAGAGGCCAAATTGGACAAGAAGAAGAGTAAGTGATCATTTTAAATTATCCAAGTTTTTCCCTTAGATTTGTCATGTTTTGATGGATATTATTGACATATTTATGGTTTTTGAATGTGATTAATGCCTTAATCAATTTAAGTCAATTGATCTGTCAAGCATTAACTTATAATTAAATTGAGGAGATCCAATGAGTAATGCGGCCATTTCCTCTAAAGAAACACTCCCTGTTAATATCGATCCGTAAATTATGTTTTATGTATTTAACAACCTTATGCATGCTGTAACACATTGTCTATCGACCTGGAATTTGAAGTGCTAAACCACAATCCTGATATCTTAGTGAAGCCTAAAAGACATGCTTACCATACATGGACAATAGTGAATGTGTTTTTTGACCAATATCAAATTTCTTCACCGCAATTTCAGTTTATGGACTATATCTTTTGTGCATATTTAAATTTTAAAGAATAGGTCACCTTTGTCCCTGGGCCTGTTGTCTAAACTTGGCTGGTCCTGAAGTATGTGCCTGCTTGAGTAAGATGTGTATCCTGGATTCCCAGGCCTGGCTGAGTTCCGCTGCTTGATTGAAGAGTCTGAGGCGAAGGCCTTCCCTGACAATGACCTCCTCCGACACCTGCGACTGGTGACTCAGGATGCAGAGAAGTGTGCCTCTGTCGCACAGCAGCTGCTTAATGGGAAGAGGCAGACAAGGTACTGGGCCAGGGGCTGAGTCAGATGCTGCTGTGGTGCTGAAGCAGAGTGTTGATGATGACATCTTTTTTTTTATTTTTTTTATTGGAAATATTATTTATTGGGTGAAATATAAGTAGTAATTAATGTCTTCAAATGTAATTTTAAGCTTTGAGTGTACCTGAGAAAAAACATAAGATGTTTCACCCATATTGTCTGTTTTTAATAATTAAGATGATCAAATTGATCACAAAGATAAGGGTAAGAATGAGAGGCCCACAGAAGTCATGAATGATGGTGCTGGTTCTGATATTTTTATGAGTAGTTTTGCTCCCAACATGTCTATTTTCTAATGAGAAAGTTTGTTCCAGGTATCGCTCTGGCGGAGGGAAGTCCCAGAATCAGCTGACTGTGGAAGAGCTGAAATCATTTGTCAGGCAGCTGTATAACCTGCCCTGCAGCATCCACCAGGCTCCTTTACTGAAGGTATGGGGAGCCTCAGGGACCTGGCCTAATAGCCTACACTGAGAAAGAGTATATATATGGTGCTAAGCACTGCTTCTTATATGCAACTTTGGTCTTTAAAAAAATAAATAAAAACAAGACGTCTCAATCACCAGCTAAATAGAATCCTCAATAGCTGAGAACACTGAACTATGTAGATTGCATAAGTATCTTTACCAACGTCTCTGGGTTTGTTTTTCAGGACCTCCTGAACCGTGTGGAGGACTTCCAGCAGCACAGCGAGAAGGTGCAGGCTGAGGACGCACCCAGCGCTGCGGAGATTCAAGACTTGCTAGAGGTCAGCTTTGAGTTTGACGTGGAGCTGCCGGAGCTGCCACGTCTGCGGGAGAGGCTGGAGCAGGCACGCTGGCTGGAGGGGGTGCAGCAGGCCAGTGCCCAGCCGGCCAGCCTGTCCTTGGACGCCATGCGGCGACTCATCGACCATGGGGTAGGCCTCTCCCCTCACCCGTCCGTGGAGAAGGCCATGGCCCGGCTGCAAGAGTTGCTCACCGTGTCGGAACACTGGGAGGACCAGGCACGCAGCCTAATTAAAGCCAGGTGAGAGCCGCACTCTGACCCGGATACTTGGCTCTTAGAGGTTCGCTGCGCATTGTGGCTCATTTTTAAATTCCATGAATGCATTAACAACTAAGTCAAGTAAATGGATGAAGAATGATAATAGGCCCTGGATTTAGTTCCATTCAGCCAAGTAAAATCCATAGGGAACGCTCGCACAAACATCTGAATAAATCGACACGTTCTACTTAGAATATTTTTAATTCAACCGTTATGATAGCATAGTCAGCTAATCAAAAATGTCATGGCACAGTTACCAATTTTTTATTAATTTGTCCCAAAGGGTGCTAAGTGGGGAAAACTTGAAAAATATTCTGGGAAAACTCATGGGAAATTACTTAATAGTAGACACATTTGGGAGGTTTGTTCTTGGTTTGTGCTGTCAGGACAACGTCGGCGCTGATACCCCTCTTCGGCATACCAAGGAGAGGGGGAAGAACCACTTTAGAATTATGTTTATTAGGATATTTTTAGAAGCTAACAAGGAGAAGTAACTTTTTAGTGTGCGTTATCTAGTTCTGCCCAGTGCGTCATGGCAATAAAGCCTGTCAAATAGAAGATTATATGTGTGTGTGTGTGTGTGTGTGTGTGTGTGTGTGTGTGTACACACACACACACGTGTATATGTATATATGAGAGAGAGAGTAAAACAATAGCCAGTGGGTGGGCTATATTTTGTACTGGACAACGACGTTTGTCCCAACTCACTGGGCATTGCTTTGGTAACTGGAAAGCTAGTTTTACAGTTTTGTGTTTCTATTTTTAGTTTTGATTAACATCTGAGCAAAATACTTCAGCTTCATTTCTTTAAAGCAAGATCTAGAAACGGTGTCCAAATTCCCGGGCCAGGAAGACTTATAAAGGTCTTCTGTGAATGTTGCACTTGCTGGTTTAATGTCTAGCGGTTTATCGTTTTTACATTGTAGTTGTAAGTTCTCAGGTCTGTAAGATCTGTAAATTACGTATCCTTACTATAGCAATATAGGATGAGACTATAGAAAAATATTGTTGCTGATTTTAAACGCATTTGTATGAATGAGCCCAACAACATAATGCTTTGAAAGTCATGAACGCTTGTAATTTACATCCAGCTTGTGTATCGGAGATTTTGTCCTGTGATATTTATTCCCGCCCCCACACCCAACCTCTACCTCCATTGTTGGTGCGATTGTGCCCTTAAGGGTTCCATTCTATAGCTGTTGTTGAGATGACAAAGCAAAGAGCTGTGAAATAGTCGTGAGGATACTGGGCTGAAGCATATCTTATTAAAAGCTGCTTAAAAAGTTAATCCAGCATTGATGTACAAGGAAAAATGTGCATGGTTTGCGTTTAGAGGTCAGAGCTGCTTCCTGAGAGATTAACGGGATCAAACTATGTGTGATTGCTCCACGGACTGTCCAGACGGTTCACGCCCAGCATCATGTCTGCATGTCTGAGTTGGAGGGTTTTCCAGCTCTCTAAAACTTTTTTACATTTATTTGACCTGCAGGTCTTTACTGTAGTAATCCAATTTAGTTTTTAATCCGGCAATTTGCTAAAACTACTTTTTGTACATGAACAAAAAACTTTTTTCAGAAGGGCTACAAACAAAAGTAGAGGGGGGAAAAAAAAGACCATATTGGTTAAGTGAAGACGTTTTGAGTTTGAGTATGAAGAACATTTTGCACCTCTAGCTCATAGACGTGGTCGTGTGCTAATGGTGGGCAGCTTTCTCCATCAGATCCCATCAGTGTGTGGAGACGCTAGAAGCGGCTGTGCAGGAAGTGGAGAATATCCCTGCCTATCTCCCCAACTGTCAGCTTCTAAAAGACACTGTCCACAGGGCTAGGGAGTGGCTCCAGGAGGCGGAGGGTCTTCAGGTGAAGCTCTTGTCTCCAGATTCTTTCATACTGAATTTTGTATAAAATGTTATTTGAAACTGGAAGTTATATGAAATGTATTCTCTTTCAGCTTGGTGGGCGAATCCCTGTGCTGGACAACCTCTCTGACATGGTGTCACGAGGGCGATCTCTTCCAGTCCAGCTGGACCCCCTACCACGATTGGAGTCCCTGGTCTCTGAGGTGCAAGCCTGGAAAGAATGTGCAGCTAAAACGTTCCTGATGAAGAACTCTGCCTTCTCACTGCTGGAGGTAAGGCCTGGCTCCTGGCCTCACCCGGCTCTCATGCTCATCTGATTTCAATAGCTGTGTAGGTTATGTAGGTTATCGGACACCTTGTTCCTAACTGCACTGTCTTTAGAGGATTTAAAGGTCTATATGTGTTTTAGGTGCTGTGCCCCAGATGTGAAGTTGGAAATGGCAGCCAGAAAACTAAGCCCAAGAAGGCAAAGGATGTGATGCAGTGTAGCAAGAAGAAGCCTGTGAAGTTGGATAGCCTGAGTGATGTAGAAAGGGCCCTTTCAGAGAGCAAGGATTCTGCCTCTGCGGTGAGTAGCTTCTGTTTCGGTTTAGCGTCCCATGAATAAGATTACCTACTGGGATATGATCACTTGCACGAGGGCATGTATGACTGATGCATACAAAGTTTTGAATGTATTTAACACTGTATTTATTTCCTTGATAGATGGCGACTCTTGGCGAGGTTCGGTTAAAGGAGATGGAAACCCTGTTGTCCATCCGGGCTGCCAATGAGTCCAAGCTGCTTCCTACAGCGGACTGTACGGACCTCAAGGTGTGCTTGTGTCAGAAGGCCCCCATAGGAGCTATGTTGCAGTGTGAGCTCTGCAGGGACGCCTTTCACAGCAGCTGTGTCCCAGGGCCCATCGAGCCTCGGGCAGCCCACGCCTGGTTGTGCCCCCACTGCCAGCGCTCTGAGAAACCGCCACTGGACAAGATCCTGCCACTGCTGGCGTCCCTGCAGCGCATCCGGGTGCGGTTGCCCGAGGGGGACGCGCTCCGCTATATGATCGAGCGGACTGTCAACTGGCAACACAGGGTGCAGCAGGTCTCTGCCTCGTGGAAGCTGCCAGTTCTGCCGGATCGCGTTGGGACCACCTCCACACACCTCCGCTGGACCAATCAAACGTCTGACAGCAATTCAAAGGCAGGCTTTTATCCTTTCATCTCTACTGACCTCTTTAATGTATTTAGTCATTGCAGCCAAAGTGCCTGTTTAAAGTAAATTATTTGTTCAGAGTTCATTCTCAACAGAAACTTGTCGTGCCTCCGGGAAGAATTATACGTTGGACCCTTAACATTTGTTTGCATTCCCTAATTACACCTGTGTCTGCTTGTTACTATCCGTGTGTTGATTTAGGTTGTTGTGCCCCTGCAGGCAGTACACTGCTCTGGAATAGCTTTGGGTTTGACTCAGGAATGGGATGGTTCGGGCCAGCCTCAGACTGCTTTCTACACAGAACAACCATGCATTCCTCTACAAGGTCAGTACTGCACAATGGTGTTTCATGTAAATGCAATGCAGTTTGATTTACACATTTTTAGCAGTGTTTAAACAAGAGGTAGGACCATAGCTATTATTTTCATCAGGTCCATGGTGAATGTCCTAAATGCTTCCAAACTAATTTATTCCCCAAATAACCTGTAATGGTGTGAATTAGATTTTCCTATCTAGAATGTTCTAATGTGCCGTGTTTCCCCCAAAAGCACAGTTGCTTATGTGTGTTTTTACTTTTCCAGACATACCATGATTCTTTGATATTTCAGTTCACAAAAGGTCATATTAAAAGCTATTTTAAATGCATTTTGTGCAGGTCTGAGTCCTGAGTTAGAGGAATTGATGGTGGAGGGACTCCTGCTACAGGTATCTCTCCCTGAGATCCAGCAGCTGTACCACATCTTACTGAACAGGCTGTCCACGCAGAATACAGATGGTAAATCGTCACCACAGGATCCAGACAGTGGACAGAGGCTCAGCTCTCAGGGAAGGGGCCTGTCTCAAAACGAGGTACTAGATTGGAGAAAATGAGAACCAAATTGTAATAATTAAACTGGTAGATGAGAAGACGGCCTCATCCAGAGTTGCTTTTACGGTTGTACACCTTTATACTAATCTAGCTGGATATTCTTGAAGTTGTTTACGTTAAATTCACGGTTCCAGTTCCATAACCCCTCAGTTCCTTTAAAGTTTCTCATCTTGGATCTATTTCCAGATCATTGTCTGTTGAGCTACAATGTATGCAGAATAATTTTTTTGGTGACATTTCACATTCTCACTTTAGGATGGAAGCTCAAGTCTTCAAAAAGAGTTTGTGAATGGTGTGGACAGGAAGGCCAAACGCCGCCTGGAGGGCGAGCGCAGGCACAGAGCAAAGAAGCCCCAAAAGAAGAAGCCTAAATTGAACAAGGAGAAGAGCCGAGACAGCAAGGCAGCTTCAGCCTCCCCCTCCCTACTCTCAGACCTGTCCCCATCAGAGGATTCTGAGGAAGACATGGCCCTGTGTCCGGCAGAGAGATGTCAGCAACCTGAGGGAGAGGAGGTGAGCCTCAAAGATGTCAGTTGGAATAGAGCGATTTAATCCAGGGGGACCCAAGTTGTTTACATACTTCTGAAGTAATGGAGTGAAGCGTGTCTAAAATGCCTACGGAATAGCAGGCTTAGAAATAGACCAGACCATTCTGACTACATATATAAAAATAAATGTATATTTATTATATATTCATATCTATTACTTAATAATAATAATTGATCTTCTGAGCTTGTAATACTCCAATCCTCAAAGTTTGAGGATAGTGGTGCGTTTACTCTAGGTAAAATAATTAATTTGATTATATTTTCAGTCGACGGTATCTATTGTCTGCTTTTGTGTTACTTATGGTCCATATTGTCAGATGAGTAATGTGTGGCCTTGCTTTCAGGTGGACTGGGTCCAGTGCGATGGCAGCTGCAACCAGTGGTTCCACCAGATCTGTGTTGGAGTGTCTCCTGAGCTGGCTGAGAAGGAGGACTATATTTGTGTCAGCTGTACTGTAAAAGATGGCCACATGAGGAAATGACGAGAGATGGTTAATGAGGAAGACCAGGGGACTCCAGCTTGCATAAAAGCCTTGGCTCTGGGTGTGTAACTGATCCCTACCCGTCCTGTTTCTCGACCTTGCCTTCCCCTCCTTCCCCTTTGTAACAATGGTGCTACTTCCTTCTTATGGGATTGTTTTCCAGAACTATTAGACTCTTTGGTCACTTTTTGTATGTTTGATTTCCTCCTCCTATGAACTGTTTGTGGTTGTCTAAAAGTACCAGGATGTGAAGTGTGCTGCAGGGGTTTCCGTCCCATTGGTGCAAGAGAGGTTTAATTGAGCACCTTGCGAAGAACAGGATTTTTTTTTTCTTTCCTCTTTCCTCTGGGACTTTTCTGCATGTTAAACCAGAGACACTGGGTGCAGGGAAATTTTTTTCACCAAAAAAAAGTTAAATGGTTAAAAAGAGAAGATTATTTTTTGGAAACCCACTGTTTAGTACAAGCATCTAATAATAAATAAAAAAAATCTTTTTGTAGGTTAGATTAATTTATCTGAGCAATAACTGAACTGATCTGCTGAGTTCAGTGGCTTGAAATCTCTTCTGAACAGTGTGTTGGTGCTGTAGCGATGGTTGATGTACAGAGTGCTCACTATTAGACTGTAGGGTTAAAGTGATGGGATAGCAATGTAGCAGACAGAGCGAACTGTGTAAAGGAGGTGCCACAGCTGTACCTTGGCTTTTTTTCGGGGAGGGGTGGGGGAAGCTTGTTTCAGATGTTGCAGTTTATATTGTGGAATAAAACCCTTTGTTCTGATATTGACATTGTACATTATTTATCTATGTTAATTGAATGGAGATACGCAGCACTTAAAAAAAATTCAAATTAGTTTATCTCTTGTGACTGGTTTCCTGAATATGATGAGGGTAAATCATTTTATTCCTGACAAGCTGGAGTATACTTGTCCTGAACCAGATAATGGCAGGAACAATGATTTGTTGGGTCGTCTGATCAAAATACACACACCTTTCTTGGGATAAATTATATAATATTAATTCATCCTATCCAGGAGTATGAATGTTAAACCAGAGATACCACTACAAAATCCAAATATCTCTAAGTGTGGACAACTAATCTCGACGGTAAGAAGGTGATAGATTTGGTATCTATCACTAGTGTTAATATATTGTACAGCTTGCAGACATCTACATCTACTATAGAGACCTGCTAATTATTCTTATTTACTGGTACCATGAACACTACCAGTGACACTGACATTTCTGACACTGTGGTATTTCACAACTAGGTAGCACTCTTCAGTTACAAGTAACTTCGGCACTATCATAGCACGTTTCTGTTTTCGTAGTTCACTAGATAATGACTTAGTTGCTCAAAGGGATATTTTGAGGTGGAATGGTCTTCAGGAATTTAATAACTATAATACAGAAAATGAATCCTTGTAATTAGCACCTTACTGTAATTTTTAAACTGAACTTTGGTTACAAATGTCATTTGGAAATGGTACTTTACAAGAAATAGTGCGTGTGTGTAGGAAGTTCTTTGTCAATACACAGAGAACCCTATTATTCCCTACTTCATGGAATATGGCTCCACCATCCAGCTGTCTACGTCGTGCGCTGTACCAATATTGAAAGAGAATTCAATAGATTTACTCATTAATTCTGTAACAAAACTGGTTTATGAGGTCCAAATACCAACAGGATAAACTAAGCGCGTATACACACATGCAGATTTCTCGATCATTACCAATATGCAAGTCCAGAAAAATTTAATATTTTCCAGATAATGTTGAATAAGCAAACGACCTAACGAAAGCTAAGATTGTATGGAGTGAGAACCTCAGCCTATCCTGGAAGGCCATAATGCAAACAAAATGTGTATTTATGTTCTTTAATGGACAACAATGTAATTGGTTTTCTGCAACATTAATTTAAAAAAAACCGATAACATGAAAATGCAAATCACAACATTTCCGAGGAACGCGTTATTGGCTGATGCAGTAGGCTACTTAGCGATTACTCAACAAAATTAGATAAACATTTGTACGTGAGTTAAATGACAAGTTAGTTATATAAGTAGGAGTAGTATATTTTGTATGAATTACTGTATCAATTTATTGCATTTACAACTACTACTGTATAGCAATCCACCCGATTGTAACCCACACAACTAGCTAATATCCTTAGCGGTTTATAAATCGCGACAAAATGGCTGCCAAAATATTAAATGACCTCGGACAAGGAACGCAATTTCAGCACCTCCTTGCGAAAAGAACGAAGTTTCACGAATGCAGGAAGCACCGTCTTGTTGTACCTCCTCCACCCCTGGAGATGGGGCACACTTTCACTGGCAAACGGAAGTACGATCTGGAAATTACTCTTGTTCACAGAGTTCCACCTCCCTACCGGTCCGTGCATTGGCGCGCTCTGGTGCAGTATAACCCCACAGCACTCTTGCTAAGGCTCAGGCTGTGCGGACTGAAACATGGCGGGCGTGAGCTCTTCGGATACCGGCTCGGTTTCGGCCGGTGGTCCGGTTCAGCAAGGGCTTAAGGAAGCTCTGATTGAGACGTTGACAGCTATTCTGTCTCCAGTGCAGGAAGCACGGGCAGCTGCGGAGGAGCAGATTAAAGTATTGGAAGTGACAGAGGGTAAAGTATTGACAGCTAACAGCCTTGGCTAACCTTCTTTTGTGGACAACGTGAGACTAAAACCCAATATTTAATTAGTTTATGCGCCTTTGCGTTGCAGAGGCATTGACAGGTTATTGCTTAATGCAAAACTAGATTAATTAAAACCCGATATATAGCGTTTGGTATAGCTAGCTAATAGATTTCTCTCAACACTACTCTCCTAACTACTTGGCGTTGTCAAAATAACTTTTCATTCAATCAAATTTCCAAAATCCAGACAAAGTTTTGATTTGTTTGACAGGTCAAAATAACTACGGGATATTTTCCATATTATTTTAACGCAAGAAACTGGAGCACGTCCCAATTAAGTAACTAGCTTCTTTTACACGGGCCTAGCTAAGTAACTTACTTAAAATTGAGCAACACGTTGCTGTGATGTCGGGGATATTCTTTCGTTTAAAAAAAATAACCGCTTTTCTAAATTTTGACTGATATTCTGCATGTGGAAATATATGTAGTTGCCTAGTGATTACGACCACTGAACTTACAATTGAATGCAAATTTTGAAAGTTTGTGTGCAAGGTCTGCGTTCAATAGTTTTAGAAGCCGTCAAATTATGTAGCCATTATCTGGCTATGTGGTAGTTATGGCCAGACATATGGGACGTAGTGTGGCAAGCTTCGTCATTAAACTCCCACGGTCTGCTATCATTGTGGCTCTGTGTCACGTTTTACTTGGAAGAACCATAAGACTGCACTATAAGACTGCCGTTTGCTTTCGCAGTATGGAGGATCGGCGCAATGATGACTAAAACACATTTTACGAATGAATGAGTTCTATCATGTTGTTACTTTACTTTAGAATTCCGACCATGTTGCATGAAGTCATATAAGATTGAAATTTGTGTAGTATTTAATCAATGATGTTGCGTCAAAGTTATCCTCAAATATACTGGTGAAGGAGTGTTTTGCACTTGACTTTAAATTAATAAAAAAGAATATTGCTTTCTTCAACTACTAATGTTCTTTTTTGTTTAATTTTCTGCTGTGGCAAACATAGTTTACCATAAAATCATTGTATAACATATTTGTAACCACTTGTGTGTAAGTTCTATACATTTTATCTTTGTTTTTCGGCAACTGGCAAATAAATCCGATGGAAAGTAATATAAGTATGTCCTCTGTTATAGGCAGCTGTCAAATACTTAACATTTTATGGAAGGAAAGACAACAGGGTTTACCCCCAAGAGGTTTCCCACAAATTTCTGGAAGAATTGATCATTGCAGACCTGAGCAGTTATTTTTCTCCAGTGCGTTACTATGCAACAGCGAGTGAAGGAGTCTGGTCTTTCAAGGCTCCAGCAGTCTGCTCCTGTTGCTAGGGGGTATAAAGTAACAGTTCTCTCCCCTGTGCACTCAGTTGTCTTGTCTTCTGTCCACTGCATTGTTTTCCGGTTGTGAAATATTCATCAGTCAGCTTGCCCTTCATGCTGTAACTGTGAAATAGGCATTGTTTTCTGCTTATTGCCTTCAACGGTTTTGATCCCTGTTCTGGTTTTTTATCTAAATTTATTGTCTAATTTATTAAGTTATCTGATATTAACTATAGTTCTAGTTTAATAATAGCTACTGATTTGTCGCTGTCCTACTGGGTGTGAGTCATTTAAAATACTGCACCAAACATTTGTCTGAATTCATTTTACGTTTAAAAGTAATCAAAGGCGGTCTGGCTCCTTTCCAACTGCTTAATACTAAATGCTTGAGTGAATAATGCTATATTCAGACAATGTAAATTAAGACCAGAGTGTTTCCCTTCACTTGAAGTCCTTGCAGGAACAGTACATGCCTTTTTTCTAATCGTTGTAAATTGCTGATGGTGCAGGCTATGGGATAGACCTCGGTGTCACAGTGGGAATAACCTTTGTCTGTCTTTCTGAGGCTGCTGCTATGCAGGAAAGTCAGCAGTAACATTGTCTCCCAGACTTTCAATTAAATCCAGCGTGTTTTGTGTGCGTGCATGGCAACCTAGGGTTGCAGTTTTACCTCTCCTGTGAATGCCCAACATGCATTTGAATTTGAACTTGAGTAGTTGATGATGGCTGGCTTTAAACTGTTACAAATTACAAGTGAGTTTCAGAAGTGAACAAACAATTCATAAATATGAGAAGTGATTAATAATTAACTAAAAACTGTATTTTTATTGTTTAACATGAACTAATAATGTGCTGGTTATGTATCAGCTGTTGAGTAGACAGTCAATGTATTGGACTTGTAGACTGTTGAATTTAAGTTACTTCATTCAAGTGTCCAGCAATATTATTCGATAGAATAGTAAGCAATGGAAGTTGCTCTGAATAAGAGTACGAGTGTCTGCCGATAAACTAAATATAAATAAAATAAGATAAATGTTCCATGTAACCCAAAGACATAATTGAACCTTCAACTATGGACTCATATATATATATATATATATATATATATATATATATATACACACACACACACACACACAAAATCACACATTTTTGGAGTATTACCAATTCTGCATGTGACTTTTACTAGTTGCACTGTTCCCTTTCCTCTGATTGGTGTGTTGTATTTCAGAGTTTGGAGTTCACTTGGCAGAGCTGACTGTAGACACTCGTGGAGCTCTTGCTATTCGGCAGGTGAGCAGAAAAAACTAAAACAAAAAAAAAGTTGACACAGAACTTTAAGAACTGCTCCCCACTCATCGTGTTTTTTTGGATAATTTCTCCCTGCAGTTGGCCTCAGTCATCCTGAAGCAGTATGTGGAGACTCACTGGTGTTCCCAGTCAGAAAAGTTTAGACCACCAGAGACCACTGATAGGGTACAGACTCTTTTCTTCAAGCCCTCTTGGTCTATTTTCAAGCTTTTATCGTGTGTGAGAAAGAATGGCTCCTGTTTGTAATGTCTCTCCAACCTAGTTTCATTGCTGATGCACAGTTGGCCTGGATCTTGGCATGTGACGTTTGTTCTGTCTTTCTCTCCTCCATCCAGGCGAAGGCAGCAATCCGTGAGCTGCTCCCTGGGGGTCTGCGGGAGGCCATTAGCAAGGTGCGTTCAAGTGTGGCCTACGCTGTGTCAGCCATTGCGCACTGGGACTGGCCCGAAGCTTGGCCGCAGCTTTTTACCCTCCTCATGGACATGCTGGTCAGTGGGGATGTCAACGCTGTCCATGGAGCCATGAGGGTCCTCACAGGTACCTGCCCCTTTGGCAACCTTAAATCTACCATGCTAGCAACATCTAATACTAAAATGGTTTAGTGGCTTAGTTTTCTCCATCATCCTTCTCCTCTGTAATCCCCAGAGTTCACTCGCGAGGTGACGGACACACAGATGCCACTGGTGGCTCCTGTAATTCTCCCAGAGATGTACAAGATCTTCACCATGGCAGAGGCAAGTTGTTGAGCAGCGAGTTATGTTTTTAGCGGAGCTCAAGATTTCCTCTGACGTGTGGGCAGGTTTGCTGATGGGAGTCTTCTGCCACTGCAGGTCTACAGCATTCGCACACGCTCCAGAGCTGTGGAGATCTTTACCACCTGTGCCAATCTTATCTGTGCCATTGAGGAGCTGGAAAGGGTGAGGGGGCAGCTGGAGAAAAGACTGCTGAATCATGCAACATGAGACTTTCATATTCATATTCCAAGTTATGCAATGGTTTGCAGTTGAATTTGGTGTTCTCCTCCTTCTCCTCTTGGCGTTCTCCTCATTCTTTTTTAGTTTTAACTATGTTTGACTGCTTAACTATGATTAACGCCCGTTTTTACACAAGTGTATTTATTGATTTGCCCAGGGTGCGGCCAAAGCCCTTATCTTCCCTGTGGTGCAACAGTTCACCGAGGCCTTTGTGCAGGCTCTACAAATGCCAGATGGGCCATCCTCAGACAGTGGCCTTAAAATGGAGGTTCTCAAGGTGAGAAGCTCTCTTTGGATCTGAGGCAATTGTAGTGTTGGACACTACTGAGCCTGCAAGTTGTTTGAGTCTGTATTTGATAATTGTGGGGGGGGGGGGGGGGGGGGGGGCGGGGGGGGGGGGGGGGGGGGGGGGGGGGGGGGGGGGGGGTGGGGGGG
>JAOYSI010069004.1:0-22490 GCA_025775065.1 Hiodon alosoides
CCATATGTTTTATCTCTCAAGGAACATGAATCTCAGGAACTACCATGGAAACACCATTGCTATGACATTTGTGAACAATTGTGAATTAAAGTTCTACCAGCCTTTCAATATCCAATTGTTACCTGACATACCTTATTGATTTTACTTGAATATAAAAAAAATGTCAGACCCATCCAGCACATTTTTCTTAGCAATGACTTTTTTACATGTATACGGTATTTAAGTAACTGTCTGTCTATTGATATTTTGTTTATTTAAAAATATGCTGACTTTCTCTGGATTCAGTAAAATTTTATTCTTTTTCAAGTAGGTCATAAAAAATCTTGATGGCTGTACCATATTATAGCTTTGACATTGTAGGCAAAGCGGGCCATTGTCTGGCCTTGCTGTGGTTTGCGTGTCTCTCTTGTGAATCAGAGGTTCCCTGGTCTAACATGAGACTCAGGTCCAACAATTACTAACCTCAGGGTCAAGTGCTTCTTCTACATATGAGAATGGGTGAAAAATACCCTCCAGCTCAATTTAGTATTAATGCTGACACAGGAAACTTCAAATTGAAATTAGTATGAAATAATTACGTATGTAAACAAGAAGTAAATATGTTGTTTAGTGAATGTACTGAATTTGTATATAAATCTTTAGGAATTTCTTAAATGTCATTCCAGTGTGTGCTGTTACTGCGTCCCTCTCTCTGTTCTATATTTTAAGTGTTAGTGTTGATATTGACAGTTTTTGGGCTGAGTGGACCTATATCATCCATTCCATTAACAATGCTCAAAATATGAAAATGAATGTATAACAACACAGTGATCTTGCTTTTCCAGAACTTTTTATCCCATAAATCTATTTCACCTACTATCTGAAGCATAACACCATTTTAAATATCCCTATACTACAAGTGAAGTCATTCCTTTCCTTCTGTTTCTTTCCTTTTTAAATGAACATAGGATCTCTCTCCCCATCCCCCCTCTCTCTCTCTCGCCCCCCTCGCTCTCTCTCTCTCTCTTTCTCTCTCTCTCTCGCTCTCTCTCTCTCTCTTTCTCTCTCTCTCTCGCTCTCTCTCTTTCTCTCTCCCCCTCTCTCAATCTCTCTCCCTCTCTCTCTTTCTTTAGGTGTGTGATAGAAAGAGAAGACTGTCATTGAGGTGGCAGTTCCTGTTATGTAGTTAAAACAAGAAGGGCTGAGAAGGAATTGAGAGAGAAGTTTCTCAGACCCCCGATAGGTGCTGGGATGAAGGACTTCTTTTTAAATACCCTGAGCTGTGTGTAATAGCCAAAGAAAGAGTCACTGCGAAAGTGCAGTCTCTTATCTAGAGAAAAGTAAACTAGGAAGTGCTGTTTTCCTGCCATCCACTCTGTTTATTTTCCCTATTTGAAAGTTTCCTTTTAGGCCTAAACTCTTATTTGCCGGCCTGTTCCTGCGGATAAGGCATCAGGAGTTTATTGAATGTGGCCATTGATTTAATAACAGTTGAAAAAATTCATTTGACTTCTCAAAATTATAGATGGTGCCCTAGTTTCCTTCACGTTTCATATTTATAAATTCGTCTCAGTTGTCTCCTACACAGATCTGCAGATGGGTTAAATAGTTTTCCCACAATCCTTTAGTTTTTTTTTAATTCTCAGCTCTCAGCTAACATGAAAATAAAGCCAATAAATTGATTTTTTCTTCTGTGTGTCCTGTGTGCAGCATGTGGTCAGGCTCTGGCCAACCTTATGGGGGCCTGTGCATACAAGGACGATCGCCTCTGCTGGAGTGTTCCTCCAAAGATCATCAGCTTCAGGAGTGAGCTTTGTGTGCAAAGGCAGCCAACAGACAAACACTGAGGCCTATAGGCAATTCCCACTAATCTGAATTGAGGAGGTGGAGAAAGTTTAACTTTGCCACCAGTGCTGGTCTCACATCTGCATCTTAGGAAACATTCATTAGGTCCCTGACCACCCTGAAGCCCTCCTTCTGTACCTGTGTTAAAAGATCAGGCACCACAATTATATTTTACGAGCTGCCAAAGAACACTGACTGTGGAAAGCTAGAACCCAAAGGGGGCCTTTCTTTACTCTAGATTCACAGGGCTTCTTGAGACTCCGTGCCTTGAAAACCGGCTTGTTTTGACCTTTTCTTACTGGGTTTACAATATCCAGTCCACTGTAGCTTGTCATCGGATACACACAAAGAGGTTGAGGGATGTTGACATAGGGGGACCACTCAGGGCAGGTCTATTTTATCTTGATTACTGAAAGGGTGGTCCAGTGTAAAGCCCTGATTGAGGCAGTGACTGAGGTATAACTGTAAATCTGCCGTAATCCCGTAACACAGTTTAACCCACTCAATATCTACAGCAATGACCTCCCTTAACTACTTTAACTGATATGTTGGGGCGGGAGCAGGAGGGCAGGGACACAAATTCAGCTATCAATTCCAATCAGAGAGTCTTCTCTGGTTCCCACCTACTCATTAAACCCAACATTAACAACTGCCTATTGTAAAGATTGGCTGGGGGCAATTCAAATTACTTAAAACAACAACGTATTAAAAAGAAGCAAACAAACATATGAAATGATAAAACTGAAGGCAAAAGTGTGTACTCCTAGGCTTAACAATACCGTATTATCATAAACAAGAAAAAACATTTGTAAAATTTTTGAGGCTATACAGCTCCGTTGTAATTTAATTAGAATTTTTTTGTGATGCTGGAAAAAACGAATAGGGGGGTGCTCAAGGTCCTGATATTGAATTCAGGTTGGGTAACCGTGTTGATTCGAGTTTCCCCACTTGGGTGGATTGGCAATTGGGAATGTGGCCCTCTGTTAGTATATGATAGTGTCTCTTGCCCTGTCATGGACCTGTCTTTTTCCTGTCTTGGGTATACCCTGACTCACATCCTTTCTACACTGACTTACAGGGGGATAACTCTTTAAAGAACATGTAAGAGGGATTCTGAAGATTATTTTACAAGCAAGAATTCTAGTATCTTCTATACACATTTATTCCTAGTTTGAGGTTCCACATACACCTTTCCTTATTGCTTAGTTGGTATGTAGCTTGATGTCTGCAAAGGTGGGGGGTTCCTTCATCGAAGGTTCTCTTAAAGCTGCACTTCTAATATATGATGACATTAGTCCCCCTCGCGCAATTCTTCACTTCCTTAAAGGAGTTATGCCTGGAGTGTGGGGTATTGGTAGAATGCACTCTCCAGTCTACATGGTGGGGTTGGTAGTAATTTTTGTGGTGCGGCATATTCCTGGTCAGACAGATCACTCGTGGCTCTGAAGCAAACGCACCTGGGGCGTGTTACTGAACATGGGCTAATGGGACAGCAGCTGCCAGGGGCGGCTTATAGAAACTGGTGCTCGACTGTCTCCCTACCGTGGCCTGTTCTGATATGAAGGAAACTGTGTGTGGGGCCACATCTGTGAATCCTGACCAGAAACGTCTCCTAAGAAACCGCAAACAAGCTCTGAAGACAAGAATATGGAATCTGACAGAAATAAATGCGGGCTGGGGGAAATAGCATCACAGAAGGGACTGAGAGGGAACGGCAGAGCCCCGCTTGCTGAAGTCATCGTGCTGGCATGGTTGCCAGAGGCTTTCCACAGAGCTGCCCTACCTCCCCGCCGCTCTGGTGCTCTGGCTCCGGACGTACCGCGAGCCAGCAGTGGGACCATGTGTGCGCACTTGCCACAATCATTTATCTCTTCTTCACAGTCAGCGTCGGTTTGCTGCTGTGCGAAGGCAGTATCATGATTTCTCAAGCCTAGGCCTCAGCGTAGCGTATGCAACAAGGATTTTTTTTAAAGTGTATACTCACGGTATAGCACCATGTGACAAGGTGAGTCAATGCTAAAATCCTCAAGCCCGGATGCATGATTTTCTTTGGATACAGTACATCAGAATGAATCTTTCAGGCTGTTTTAACATCTTAATTTTATACATTTATTTTGAATATTTATAAGCTAAAGTACTGAAAGGGGACTTAACAAGAGAGGATTATTGCAACAATCAGGGCCGTGCCTGGTCCGGAAGCAGTCAGAGAGAGGGACATAGGGACATAAGTCCCATGCAACACTAATTTAAGACCAATTAGATGTTTTCCACAAATACATATACTGTGAAAAAAGTTTCCATTTGAAATTACTTAAGTGAGAAAAAAAATTCCCAGATTCACAAAAATTCTGTGGTGTAGTTGACTCCTTAACCACCAAACCTCACGTAAATAATAGGGAAAAATCGAATGAGCAAATAAGTCAGTTCAAATTCTCTATCAAGATAACGCAAAATTGGAATATGAAAATGGCCAATTGGCAATAATATATATCTAAGATATATATAAACCTCGTGATTTTAACCTGCCTAATGAAAAACACAAAAAAACAACATATCTGAAGCAATTACAAAGACACCTGTGAGAGTGACACCTTCAGCTAATGTTGAATGTGTGTAGGCACCAATGTTATAGAATCTGTGGTCAATGCATCGCTTGTATTCTCAGTGTCTTACTTTCAATCAGCGCTAATGATATGAATGACCACCAACGGGAAAACCATGAAGGCTAGGTGTCTGTGTGCTGGGGGTGGAGGTTGAAAAAGCAAGGATATTGTAGTGGAGGCAAAGAAGTTGGGCCTGATACTTCCTCTCCTGATACCGACCTCTCTGACGCAACTCCATTTAGGGACAGAACGCTGGTCTCTTGGTAGCATGTCATCGCCCGGGATGCAGTAAACCGACTCTGATTGGTGCCGAAAGCTATCAGTGTCACATTGGTTCTGTTGTCATCCTAAGGGAGCATCAGCGCTCGCGGTTGGGGTGTGCAGTCACAAGCAGTAATGGATATCAATTCAAAAACACAGGCTCCCATAGCCCAAAAAATGTACCTTAATATTGCAGAAAGGGACCTGGTTCTTCATGCTCGTTTGAGAAGAAAAAGGGTTTTCATTAAATGTGTGAGACTCTTAAATGAATTCCATACGTGATCGTTTCTTGATAGCTGAAAAGTCTTTCTGTCAAGAATCTGATATTTTTAGGTCATAACAGGTGTTTTTGAAGCAATACAGACTTAATTTCAGGGAGCTTTTGTTTTAACGAATTGTGAAGGACTTTTTATCTGAAGTTATTTTTTGTCTTAAACATGCATGAATAAGATGTATATACCCACGCTATATACCCATGCTAAAAACCAACGCAAGAAGGGACCAACGCAACAACTGGAGGTGGAGGCCACCAGCCGGAACTTGAAGGGTTTCAATTTTTGCTGTACCCTTGCTAACGTTGCTATCATCTTAGTATTCCTGTAACACTGAGAGCTCTAATGGCCATTTATTAAACCTACCCTGTGGTGCAAGAAATCTGGCAGACAATATGTCACTTTTGATTAGTAACACCTCAGCACAAACCAGACACAATCAGAGAAGCATGTTTTCAGTTGGGCTCACATTTACACAAGTGGTTGACTGAAAACCTACAGTGGTATGATATTGTGCAGAAAACCTTGCATGCCTAGAGTGACATTAGCCATATAGTCTGCATGCTACTCTTTGCAAAGTCAAATATCAATGCTTTTTAGTTTGAAGAACGCTCTGAGAGTCCAAGTTATGGTGGGCTCTGATTTGATAATTTCTTCCATGTTCTGGATGTGCAATACAATAGACATATAGCATCATTCAAAAGCCCCCATACACTATCATTTAGAAGTAAAAATCTGCATCTTTCTCAACCTGCCAGTCCTTTCAACAGCAGTTCACGTTTAATCATGGCCATTGTTTGTTGTCAGATTTTACTTTGTAACAATTGGATGCATTATGCTTTTGCCAGCAATGCGCTGCTTGTTACAACAGCAGAGCAGAGTGCTAATGACCTGCTCTTAGACTATATACCCTGTGATCTCCCAGAGCCCACCACATCGTTATCACAAACCCCTCAGGAATGCTTACACCACGTCAACTCACCTAACTTCAGCAGCCGAAAAAGCCACTTGATGATGTGTGTGTAATTAAAGAGCAATTAGCAAGACTGCCCAGAATGGCTCATTAGTCACTTGAGCTGTGCCCTGTGCCCAGTCTGTGATACAGAGCACAGTTTCCGAGGTGCCTGGCCACATCCCATCCCTCATTACTGGGATATGTCATTACCAGGCTGTAAACACAGCAAGGTGTGAAGGCATGACTGGCCCCCTGCTCTTGTTGTCATGGCCAATCTGGTATAAAAAGGTATCCTTGTATTTGAAGGTATGTCTGGTTACAGAGGAAGCACCCAACTTAAAGGCCTGTTTCCACCAAAGGTACATTTTAGAATATTATTGCATACGTTTCGGATCATAACCCATTCAATGCAACCCTTAACTAAAATTTACAAAATTCGAATTCAATACTGTACATACCCATAAAAAGTATGATACAGTTTGTAAAAACACGCCTCTGGGAGCAGACTGAGCTATATGATAGCAAATCTATGAACTTTGCAGGTTTAAATCCAGGCGGATTTTGTTTGAGTGGATATTATTTAAATGATCTGTAGGTCATCAGCAGCTGGCTGGTGCCTAGGGAAGTACAGTGCAGAACATCTTGACTCTGAGACAGAGGCTGTGTTCGAAACAGATAAAAATTATGTCTGAGAAGGTGTCCAACAGGACAGCGAGGCATCAAGTGCTGTTCGAAAACGGATCGTAAGATACCTTCAAACTGCCCACGTGACGGCTAGTTTTGAAGGCAGCATCGATGCTGACTTGATGCTGCCTAAATCTGTGCGGCAAGACTGAAAACTAACTAAACTAAGAATGCTGAAGTCTCACATTGCCGTAAGTGCTGCCCTAAAAGGCTGTTTGAAACCAACGTTCTTAGAAGATGCTTTCACTCGATAGTTATGCCTTCTGCGGCACCTGCCTATTACGCCAACGAGGCAACTGCCTTCTGTTTCGAACACAGCCAGAGACCAGCAAACCAAAGTGACGGACTGAGAGGCTGGGACATGGACGGGGATGGACAGAGATTAAGTTAAGACGGACCAATGGATGACAGTAGTACTTACGACGCACTATTATTTCTCTCTCCTGCTTTCCCCTTCCCTGCCCTCGTCAGCTAATTATCCGGAATTAGAATCTTCTTTCACACCAGTGGTGTCACTTTGCCTTAGCTTTATTTGTCAGCTCTCATGATGGGGTGCTAAACTCACGACCGTTGACGAGTTAGAAGCAAGTGGAGATTAATTGCAAGTGAAAGGGTGACAGGTCTGATGGTGCAAAAAGGATCTTTGTCTGGCCAGAGTGTAATAGTAAACAGGCAGTGTGGGCGGGGTTACACTTCAAATATCACTGGAAGGGCGGGGAGATGCCACCCCGCTGAGTTGCTTAGCTGTCCCACCCTGAGGAGCAAATGACAGGGTGATGAGGCCCAGTGAAGTAGAACAGGTAGGTGTGAAAAGTGCAGAGTACAAATTCATTCTCCTGGGGGCATGTTAGCTGCTGTCTTCCTCACTAGGGCTCAGGTACCATGATGGTAGTTTGAGTGACATTGGAGTGATACAGATGAGTGCAGGAATATCTCCTAAATGCACAGCCAAGTCATAAGCGCCACTGCCAACACAAATAAATGGCTACAATGGCTATTGTAATTCATGTGTGGGAAACCCTTCATTTAGACTTTGGGTTCTGGGATGTCTAAGGGACGTACTATATGGAAATTTAACAACAGAATGCACTCTAACCGGCATGTTTGAAAAGTAGAGGAGATGATTATGAAAGTAGGTTATGATGATTATGAAAATTTCCTTTAAGGAAATTAAAGCAATCCAGTCATTGCTTGTTGATTGCTTCATTTCAGAATCGCAACCTCAATCTACAAATCAAAAATAAATTGTTTTTTTTTTGTCTCCAGTCTATCATGCAGTAAAAAATAAAATAAAAACAACTTTGCAGACTTTACATTACCTGTAGAAGTCTGAGTTGTAAATAATCGGGAAGCTAACAAAGCAACCTTTTTGTTTAACGAGGAGTTTTACAATCCCCAGCACCTAGCCCTTCAGTAAAGTCTGGTTTTCGTGTCATCTCTGGCTGTTTTAGCTGTGACAAATCGCCCAAACGTCCTTTGAAGACTGATTGCAGATGAAAGATGGGTCTAACTGTGGGCTTTTCTTCATACCTCTTTTCTTCAGCAAGGAGCTAAAGCTTGAGATGGTCTCCTGGCCCCCCTTTCTTCCGGCCTCCAGCCACTTGTCTGCGGAAAAAGCCACATTTCGAAATATTTGCTTGAGTGGTTGTTTTATCAACAGGCAGGGCTATTGCCTTCATTCTCCTTTGGGTTGGAGTGGAGGCTTGCTAGAGGAGGGGGAATGAGAAAAACAAAACAACCAGGGGGGAAGGGAGAAGAAAAGAGATGAGAAGAAAGAGGCTGGAGAGACAGCTGTTGGTGAGGTTAGTTGGAGCTTTCTAGCCATTAACTTCAGGCTAAGCCGACTCCCCTACTTGAGGTGCACAAGGGCCGGAGGGGGCAGGGCCATAGATGAAAAAGCAAAACAGAGGCTTGATATAGTGGGCCGACTGTTGAGAAGTGAGACCACAATGACATAAAAAACGCAGGAGAGTTGAGGGTTGGCTGGGGCGGCACAGGATGGAGAATTGTTTGGGACGGTGGGGGCTGGGGGGGCTCTCTCTTTCAAAGGCAGGATAAACAAGGAAATGAGTCAGTAATCATTTCCAGAAATTATCTTCCTTCCTCTTCTTCTCCTCAACAGACACTCAGCCCCCCATTCATTAGGGATTCTGGGCTGATTAAAGCGTTTTGGAATTAGAGCCAGTCCCAATTGCAAGCTACCAGTCTCTGGGAGGGGGAAGAGGGGAAGAAAAGGGTAGAGGGATGGAAGGTATTGAGAGGGAGCCTTTCCCCAATCTCATTCTCTGGTAGGAACGTACTGCACAGCCCACCTCCTTCATTCATGGTCCCACCACTATTCAGGTTGCCGGGGGCAGAATGAGAGAGAAACACACTTGATATATGAACTTGGCTACGTTGTACTGCTGCCTTGGTACCCAATTATAGGCCTGCAGATCATCTGCCTAGAGTTGGGATGAATGCCTCAAAAGTGCTGATGACAACACCCACTTGTCACATCTGCTTTCCTTTATTATCTTTATTCAGTTTGTATGCCTTGTGGTCCATACATACAGGGATGCAATCACCTAATTATATTATTAATTATAAACGTAGTATATATAATAATTCAACTTGAAAAGCATGACTATAACTTTATGATGCAATATGTTGTGATATGATACGATAAGCTTTATTTTCAATTAAAAGAATTTTAATTTAGTGAAGTCAACATTAAAATAAACAAAGAGAACACAATATATACCATGTAGTGGTGAAAACCACTACGATGGTAGTAGAAAATACTTATTTCACCAGTCACACTGTAAATACTAGCTTCATATGCACAGTTGGTAAACATTAGTGTACGTAGCTTGCAATGAATTCAATAAAAGCATGAATTGCAATAATTCCAAAAGCTGGTAATTTTTCGAAGCAGGTTAAGTACAGCTGTGCACCCCCTGGGATCTGAGTCTGTAGAGACCACTCAAAAGTCCAACAATGCAACCAGTCTTCCACCTCCGGCCACATTCTGCACACCATTTTGACGTTAAATCCCGTTTCTGAAATACACTCATCACAGTGCATTTCCCATTATAAGAATAGCACTGGAGCAGAACAATTTCACAATTTAAACTGTTCACAGAGAGTTAACACGACATGCAGATTACCCAGACTATGACCAGCTTGTTAAGAAAGGAAAAATAAAAAACCCTCTGTAGAGCTCCACTGGTAGAGTATTATTTCACCAGCCCCGTTGGTTACTTTTCTTTATAAATTCCTACCCAATTCCTTTTAAAAATATATTTGGGTCTATAACTGTACTTTTGTATGTAATCTGCAGGGCACTCAGGGCCCGTTTCTGTTTGGAGTAGCCTGTAAACTTGCATAACAAAGGGAAAAAATCATCGGAATGCAAGCGATCATTATTACCTCCAAATACTCATTTGGTCAAATTTGGTCAGCAGTTGAGCTTGTTTAATTCCTAAGAACAATTTATCACTAATAACATAAGCAGCACCAACAAATAAATATTGTGAGAGGGGGCACATGATCTCCATCCTTAACACCAAGGCTCCTTGTTTACTGCATTAAAGCCTGCAGTTGACTTTTATTTATTTGACTTTTATCGCTCATGGTGGTCTCTGGAAATAGAAGTCAATGCAGGTGACCACTGGGGCCTAAATTATGAACTGCAGCTTAAAACATAATCTTGGAACATTATATGTTGAGGCCCAGTAGGGGAAGGAAGATCATGGTCTGCCCCTTTAAGACCTGCCAGCCTGACAAAAGTACATGCCTGCTTATGCCAATATTCCACAGTTGTGAAATTGGTACAGTTGGAAGCAGTGTTTAATCAGCCACAGCATAAAAGTCTGCAGGCTTCCTTAGTCCAGGGCTGTGCCTGAGGGGACAGCGCAAATGTTGGTTTGAGGTGAACCAGAGGATTGATAAAAGGATTACTGAGTGTTTTAAGGATTTTTAATATATTTTTGTTGGAGAACCTTTTTTTTTTGTTAGAATTTGTTTCAGATTAGCAACCCTTTTGCACAGTTTTAACTTTGTCTTTGTATTTTTCCTACCTGTATCGCTGCCTGTCAATGAACAGCTTTTTTCTTTTCTCAGTTTGGTGGTTTTCAATGATCATGCATGTCACTGCACACCCCAAACCCAGGGTGTATTCCTTATTTCAGCAAGAAGTTCATCTGCAGAACTAATATAAAAAGTATAAGTATATAAAAATATAAAACTAGTGTCAGAGACACGTGCACAGGTATCTACTTGTTAACAGGTTTGTCCTTTTAAAGATTATGTTGATCTTCTGACCAATGTTCTTTGTTCTTTGTTGGACTCTTTATCTGCCGCCCCCCCTTCCCAGAGAAGCCTTCACCTAGAAATTTGGGGCCATGTGTTTTATACATAGTAACACAGCTTATGCATCAGTTCAGAATCAAAACCAGAGGCCCAAAATATGACAAAAAAAAATTCAAAGAACTTGAAGAAAAGTTGAACATGCTAGAACATAAAACCCTTGTCAGCTAAGAGGAGAAGAAGAAAAAGCGGTGAAGGTTCAATCAAACCGAATCTAATGAGATTCATACTTATTTTTTTTTGTGCAGGGCAGCAGAAAGTTCCACAGAAACAAAATATGCCGGTTATAGTACTAGTTTCTTATACTGAGTCCAAATATTTCTTACTAATTATTTTTTCATTGGGAATTGATCAGCTTGAGCTGAAATAAATGTAACGCTGAAAAGCAACAGGTGAGATCATGACAGAAGCCCAGGGCCTCTTCATGGCTAAAGCCCAGTTTCCCTTCGGTCAGCTTTCTTCCTGTGAAGTAATTACTGTGGTATCAGCAGCTTTGTCATGGTTCCGATTCCTGCTTTTTGGTGGAAATGCCCTTGGCGGAAATGCTCTTGATTGCTGAGATGACTGAATTGATTAATCAATCCATTCATCGAATCCTCTATCATGCAAAAAAGGTTATAAAGTATGGCACACCAGCTACCAAGGGTTTCTGCAATTGAAATAAATAAGAACAGTTTGAATCAAACCTGCCGTTCTGGATGAGGTGCTTCTCATTCGTGGTGGTGTCAACACAAAACTATGACATATTTCAACACATTTTAGTTTCTTTGAATTTGTGCTGTTTCACTTTTACAACGACATTGCCCAAAGTAGAACATATTTAATGTCTGCCATTGTATAAATTGCAAACAAAACAAAACAAAACAAAAAAAAACATTTTCCGATTGTATAATATGCATTCTTATATTTGTATGTCATTCAACACAAGCCTTTTTCATAAAGGACTGCCAGAGAGTCAGCAATCTGAGCACAGGTCTGGGACGAGGAATGTAAGTTAGGTAGGTGCTTAAAATAAGGTAGAACATTGATTCCCTCTTTCAGTGTGAGAGAGGCCAGAGACAGTGGAGCGGTTCTGTTTTCAAAGTGAAATCTGTTTGGGATATAGTGTATTGGGCTAGCAGCCCTGCTATGGGGAAAACAGTGCAGTGCAGGTGCAGTGGGATTTGGTGCATCTGGAACGCACCCTATGTGCAAGGGTCTGTCCAGTGACATTGCAGTGGCACGTGAAGGGATACATCATAAGACAGAAACTCAGGAAGGCTGTTTCGATCCGGTTCAAGTAAGGGACAACTCCTTATCTGCCCATCTTGTGTCTGCCTGTACACTGACACCTTGCCTTTGCTGTTTCTCATGATCCTGCAGGCGTTCACTGCAGCAGTTTTACACATCGTGGATAGTCCATGAAGCAACCTGTTAAAGGTTTTAAGCCAAGAGACAGGCATGTGGATCTACAGTCAGTCTGTTGGCAGAGTCCCCAGTGTTCCCAGTGGTAGCTCTATTGAACAGACTGAATAAGGGTTTTTAGAGGAATGTAATGGCTAGAATTTTTGCTTTTGCATGCATTTTTGACCAAAGTTTTCTAATTCAGGCTGCAGGTTCCTGCGAGCTGCTCACCAGCTGGAAGCATTGGGTTTGTGTCAGTCTTGTAACAGACTGGTTGCCTGTTGGATAAGGGAATGACTGTGAGCTGTGCAATTTGCTTTGGCTAAATGTCTGCTAAGCGACTAATAATTTAATAATGCAGCTTTTATTTTTTGGATACTATATTACTAATCTTGAGAGAAGAGAGAAACAGCATAACCCACATAAGCTCTGTTATGACAATAACAATATTTCTAAAATGAAAAAAACATGCATGACAGTTTGTTTTTTAGTGCTGTTTACTATAGCCACTAATCTGTGGTTGTTAGCTACCTGAAATACTTCAATTTTCACTGAATATGAAATGTATGCAGAGACAGATTTTAACTATGCAAGGCTTACAGTTTTTTGTTTGACATTATTACTTGAATTTGAAACTAAAATGGTCTTACAGAAACCTTTAGTGTGGTGAATATAAGCATTGGTGCTCAACACAAGGAATTATTTATTTTTAGGCTGCTATATTTAATACCTTTCGTGATACGAAAAGTATTTTTATTTGTAGTGGTGAGGTTCTGATGAAACTCCTGTCTGGAGCTAGGTGTGTCCCCAGGAAGGAACTGATGCTGTTTCGGGCCACAACAGGACCACCTATTTCTATATTTACTCCATCTAAAGTTAGTAAATTATTTATTTTGCCTCCTTTGAGGTATGAGCCTGTGCCATCTTATACTGGCTGTACATTTTTGTGGAGCTGAAGCTGGAATTGGAAATTGGTCAAAATTGAATGGTGAAAGGGATTTGTCAGTTTTATGGCCAATTCTGCGTGCTCTGAACATTGACTTTAACCAATGTCAGCCAATGAAAACAAATGGGTTTGAGGTTTACCATATGTTAGGACAACTATATTGTTATTGGAGGCTACCCTATTTGTTAGCTTTGAAGGCAATTATGTGGGAGCAAACGCGTTTCAACTTAAACAATCATACAGCATTCTCACAGCATAACCGTTGACATTATGACATTACGTGTGATTGTGCGATGGTGTACGGCACGGAAGTTGTGAACAGCGTCTCTTCTCCATCACTCGAGCACAGACGGTGATCGATGTCTGACCTGGCTGGGCTGGGATGACTCAAATGTAAGGCTTGACTTCGATAGCACACTGCCCTCGGATTTTTCCAGTGTTCAGATCCACATTACAGGAGAGGCATGGCTACTTGCTACTCTAATTTATTCCTTTCTCAGAAAATACAGTTTAATTCGTTTAATAGCCATTGCAGACTTGCACCGTGGCTTGGATTAAGTGGCGCAAATTTAAAAAAACTTTTTTTTTTTTTTTAGTGCTCTCAAACTGCAGACACTGAACGGCGGCAGGTCAAGGATGTTTTTTCTCTCTCCCAGTTTGTGAGGAAGTGTTAGCTTTTTATTGGTTTCATATGACACGACAGGCCTTTTTAAAGATGTTGTAGATGTAGTGGTAAAAAAGGGGCCTGCCTGCCCTTACATGAAATGCCCTGTGATCTTGTTCATATTTATAGGTGCTGTCTTGGGTCACATGGCTTCCATTCCTTCGTGTGTTCAGACCCCCTGTGGCTGTTTTTACAAGCAGAGGAATGAGAAGGTCAGAGGGTTGGCCAAGTCTGCGCTGAGCCTTGTGGTTCACAGACACTGTTTACCTGGGATGTTTCTGTCCCTAGGTGAGCAGTCAAGAAAAAATTTCATCTCAAAGTTCTGGGTTCAACGCATTGATTGAAAGTTCAATCTATCAACTATGCAGATACCCAATAATTAGTCAATAGATACATTTTTAAAAATAGATTGGTACGACCACATGGTGAATTATGATATGATGAAAATCTGAAGCATAAGAGATAACACTGCTTATGACGCGGATATGCACAGAACCGGAATCTGCATCCTGAGCTACAATAGATCAAATTGAAAATTGAAAAGTGTCCTCTGGATTATTTTTTCCACATTTGAGTAATATACTGCCTAAAGTACCAAACGACCCCTCTTTAGTGTCATGGCGTTGAGAAAGAAATGTGGAGGCCTTGGCCCTAAAGATCTGGGACCTTGGCCCTAAAGATGGCCAAGGAGGCCAAAGCTCCCCCCCTCTCTTCCTGCTGCTCTTTGTCTTAGCCGTTTCATCTGGTGTGGCTCGGGTTTTAGTGGACCCTAAAAGAAACTGTTAAACACGGTTTTAAAAGTTCCTAAAAGCCTCTTTTTTTTCGTTCAGGGGCTGGCACTTTGGAGGCTGATCAGGTTTCGTGCAGGACAGAGGTACTTTTGAGGAGTGCAATGAAAGACCAGGAAAGCTCCCACACATTGTAATCAACTTGCGAGAAAAAAAGAATATTCAAGAAAACAATCCGATTTTTGAAATTTTAATTAAAATCAGAGGTGTACCTCTGCCACTGGACCATGGGATGGATCGGTGACCCTGAGCCCCCTGTATAACATCTGTCTCTCACTGCTCAGAAACGCCTGGTATTCAGATTTTCCATCCGTACCAAAACACAGTCTTATACAGAATCGGTACCCTATTTAAGCCTTATTGTACTGCTATATATATGAATAATATCTAAAATTTCAGTGGGCAAACATAAGATAAGTAGATAAACTCATCAATTTATCAATATATCAATATATTCATCAATATATTGCAAAATGTATTACATTTTAATTGTATTAAGATGTTATATATCTATTTAAATCCAGAACTGGGAGAGTTTTGACGGAAACATTGCTGTTGTCAAACGCTTTAGTTATACATACACATTTTTTCTCCCTGAGATCTATATCTATGTATATATTTACAAAGATTTTTAACCAAGTCATTATCGCTGAAAATAGATAAAACTATTATACATTACCCCAAACTTTTCCATAACCCTTAACATGACACAAATTTTTAAATCATTACAACCATGTACTGAGCAAACAAATACCTTTGACGAACATTTAAATAGTTATAAATTCTCCCTATACGGAACTCTGAGGGATTTTCAGACCACTCAACAAACACAGATCCCAGATCCCAGATCTGACAACGTCCAGGTCCAGATTTCACCGGTGCTTAGAGAAAAGCTAGCCTGTTGAGGTCAAAGCAGAGTAATACTGACATTCTCTACATCCAATAAACTGTTTTTATTTGCACTTTTTGTCTTTATAGTCCTTTTTGTACCCCTGGAAAAGCATTTGAAAGCAGCAGGATAAAGCATGAATGCCCCGCTTTGGGCCACATAGGGGTAGGTGAGTAGGGTGGGTTAAGGGTCAGGGGTCAGGTTGAGAGAGGAGTAGTAAGTAGTTTCAAGAAGTACTTTTATATTGTATTCAGGAAAGAAAATAATTAGTTAAGCATGAGTGGGATCGAGCTTTAAAGGGGGGTGTTTCAGTGAATAGGGCATTTGGGGTAAGACTGAGGGCATGTCTGGAGCACTAAATAACAAAGTGTCTTCAGGAATAGAATTGAATTGGCTAGGATAGAATTGGCTAACAATACAGTATAGGAGTTATATTTTTGCAGATACTTTCACAAGAGGTGTGTCCCCCTTCCCACAAGGTCGTGCCACAGGCCCCTTATTTTAATTGCATCTGGAAAATAAACACTTCCTATTTAGACTATGGAGGAAGTCAGCATCACACTCTCAACGGCGCAAAGTAAAGTAAAGTATTTCAGTTCTACCACTGAAATCAATGGCAAAGCACACCATTTCGTTAAAAACTTATTTTATTGTTATTCATTCCTAGATATCATTAAAACGATTTACAAAGGGTGAAGCATTTTTAAATGCACAGAAAATACAAAATACTTGTCATTTTATTTTACTCTAAATTAAACAACTGAACCTAAGACTGGCTTAGATATAGCTATCCACAGTAAACTGTTCTCATGTGAATCTTGTGAAACTGCAACAGGAATAGTTTGTACTTTCCCTAGGGTCCTCTTCACAGGGGTGTTACACCAGTGGACTTAAAGTAAGAGGCATGCTGATTATAAATCCATTTCCTGTCACTCCGTTTTCATGTTACTACATTGTATTTATCTTTGAGTCTCTTTTCTGTCACTATTACGTCAAACTTAAGCCCTTCACATCGTGCTACAGTAAGACGGAAGAGCATCTGCTGTCCAGCACACAGATATGTTTTGTGGATTTAATGGATTAGGACTTTTTTCCCAATTTGTAAAAGAAAGCTCCTTACTTTTTTTGCCCACACATAGCCTTGTTAACTGTAAGCAAATTATCATCCTGAAAACTCTGTTTCTACGTTTCCCCCAGGAAAAGGGTAGGCATAGGGCTGAAAAAGTGAGACCACAGGTTTTTTGTTTGTTTGTGTGTTCATGCTTCCTCCGAGCACCAAGGCTATATAACTCAATTCAGCCTGGGTCGGAAACTTTTCCTAACATCATTATTTTGTCATGTATTTATATTAATCACCATATTACCTGGCTATCAATTGTATCTATGCCAGAGCGACATTACATTAATTAAAATGAATTATAATAATCTCAGATTTTGAAATGATTCGTGCTGCGAGTTAAAAATGCAATCAAATTTTTTTTACATACGGAAAGCTATTCTGATATGTTTTTTTTAAATATATTTTTAAATAGTTGGCTTAACAAAAATTGTTAAAAGGAACCTACAGCTCATTTTACATAGCCTGCAATCAGTTTAGCATGGTGAAGAAATGGCTTCTTAGTCATCATTACCGTTAATATCTTCCTTGTTTGCGAAGTTGACGAGCCTTTCTTTCTTCTATGGCATTTGATAATTGAGCTGTTCAATTTAGATAATGGTAAACTTCCAATTCAAAAGCCCTGCAAACTTTTCTTTGCTTAATAATAGCGGTTCTGTACCCGATTCTTTGGAATTTGGCATGGTGCCAGGTGGGTATTAGCTTCATTCAAGGTCAAATCTCTGGGATTCTCTATTCTCAGATTGTAAACTGTTAGAGTCTGTGCATTTTTTGGCTGGTGTGTATGGTTGCACCTGGACTTAACAATTTATTCTCAAGATATCGGAGCACAGTATATTGGTTTAAATACAGTACATACTCTACTCTAATACCAACCAATATCAAAAACAGTGTGAGAAGTATGATTAAATATGCTGTTAAATAATTTGTTTATGGACTTAAACATTGCTAGTATAGTCAAAGTAATTCAACCCAATCCTGGAGAAAGATTTATTGTGCAGTGCTTGCAATTATAGTTAGCAAAGGTATGCTAGACAGCATGTATTATATAGTTCCTTTTTTTGTTTTGTTTTTTGGTGTGTGTTATTGGGACCACAGCTGCCAAAAGGTGAAATAAGTATTTAAATAAAAAAGAGAAAGTGGTCATGTGTATGCTGTTGCAAACAATAATGAAGCCCGTGATACAGATAATTATCTGTATTTAATCTTTGTCATCTCTGCATAAAGGCTTTGTTTGATAATTTGAGTGGAGTAACCAATACCCATCATTCATCATGGGGGATAATCACAGACAGCAAATGTTTACAAATCTGTGCCTAATCTTATCAAATATGAAATACCAAGCATAATATAACCGCCCTTCCAATCTACTTCCACAGACATTATACTACTCACCTCATCTATGTGATTCTTTTCAAATCCCAGGCCTTATTCTCAAGCGGGATTAATGAAGATTTTTGGATTAACACTGAATATTTCTCTCTGTCTGCCTGAAGAATAACACATAATCCATACACGAGTCTCTTTAACCTAATCCAAAAGAAGGTTCTAAAGAAAAGAAAGGCGAAACAGAAGTCAGAGCTGGGCAATAATCTCTCTACTCCATCGCTCATATCCTTAAGTGACACTTCTGGATGTGTTAGATTAGAAACCGCGGGCCTTCCACTCTACAGGATAAACTAAGATGGGGTCACCACCTGTTCTATTTCTAACCACTGCACAGCATTGATCAGATCACGAAAATATGTGTCAGCGTTTAAAGACACAGGTACCAAATAAATTTCAATGAACATTTGTGTCTACCCTGATCACATTATATCCTGGAGTGGCTAATGCCATGCCCATCTCAGAAAGGAGGCAGTTTTAGACAGCTGGAGCCGGCTTCCATTTCTCGAGGATGACATCCGGGTGGCACTGATAGTCAGTCTTGTAAATCAATTACCTCCAAGTGTATCAGTGTGTTTCCTCACTTGTTTGACTCTCCACGGCACAAATGGCCTTAATTGGAGCACAACAGAGGGTGACCTAGCTCTCTATCACCGCTTGGAAAATAAAGATAGCAGCTCCATTAGTACCAGTGTGTCCGTACACTGAGACAAAGGTATTTCTGAAGGAATAAACACAGATATCATTGTCCTGCTTCGTTAAACACAAAACTGCAATATAACGTAATACAGGGCCATATGTCTAATCAAAGCATAGAAGTATATGGAGATGTTATGAGGAAATGATATATCTTTGGCAAAAACAATGCTGACACACCCATTGGCACCTGTTGTGGATTAACTATCATCAGCCATCATTTTTTTCTTGAAACGTTGCCCTATATCAATTGATTAGACCTACAAACCGTAAGACTTATACCTGACTAAAAACTATTTATTCTGATACTGTTATTCTGATAAATTATACATTTTATGGCATATATAATAGAAAATTAAACAAAGATTGTAATTATTTTGTGGACACTCAGGAGACTTAGTAGGCTACAGATCTCTTAAAGTGTAGCTCCCTAGTCTCTGAGCGTCTGGACTCCATCACGCCATTCCCCTGCCTGGATATCTGTGTTTTTTCCACCCAAGCCTCCCTTTCTGTTTCTGTCCAGTCACGGCGTCACACAGGAATATTAATGGATTTTGGGGGGACAATTTTGTGGGAAGGGGGGAGCGGGAAGGGTTTTTAGTAAAGTGCCTAAAAAAGTGATCAAGTCACGTCAGCTGGCAAAGTTTTCCTCGTATTTGGCTGTGCTTTTTGTGTTTACAATTGGAGACGACATCTAATACTGTATCCTAGTTGCATCAAGAGGGAATGTTCAGAGTTTGTTTTTTTTCTCCACAAAAGAAAAAAGCCAAAAAGCTGATAAGCATGTTCAAAATTTAATATTAAAATTTGATCGGACTACAAGACATCAATTGTTATTCAGATGTAGTTTGGCAGACACGTTTCTCTCCCGAACCGCTTGTCACAACTCATGATGGCAACATACATACAGATGGCCTAATGATAATATTTCTTAATCTTGGAAACTATGTTCTCTGATAGAAACCTCCAAACTTGAAAATGTCCATACTTTCTTCTAAGACTTCTCTAACATTAAACAGGATAATATGCCTGTTACTAGTTATTTTATTGTGAGTCACCTTTTTTATACCCCAGGGAAACAGGAAACATCTGGAATTTTCTGTATAGTTCCAGAAGCTTCTGTTGTACTTACAAAAAGCAATGTTGGTGTTAATGTGTTTGTTTTTTTAAATGTATTTTATGTAGACGAATGCTTAATTGTGGTATGGAATAAAATCAATAATTGTATTGTCCTGCATCAACTGCCTTCTAATGGACTGCTCAGTGCTTGCAAGAAGTCCCGCACGCCGTATGGAACTGATTAAACCTGTTTGTATTTGCACTTTTTTGGCACTGGACTTGTATGAGGTTCTCCCGCACACGTGCACAGGTACAAAACGATGGTGAAAGTGACTGCATGCTTTGCATACGTGTTCTGTGGACTGCCTTTTGCCCTGGTGTTTTCACTGCAATGCTATTCTAAGAGCTACATGGAGTGAACCCTTGCAAAACTCTCAGCTGAAACAAGAGATCCCTATGTATCGCGTCAATGTAAACTGAGAAATCCTGTTGACTGACAAGATTGATTGTTGTGAAGGTTTTTCTGCTGTCAGAGGTCTGTCGTTCCTTCTACCTTTCTAATTGGCTGTTGCTGGGGAGAGTCACAGCATAATAATGAACAGGTTGTGCTTCCCGTAATTGATCCATGCACCTGGAACGCGCTGCTGTCAATTCCCTAATAAGACTCCCCCTGGAAGGGAGGGCATAGTCTGGAGCATCAGTGTAAAAGAAGCAGAGGAACATCTTACTGAACCAAACAGGGACCAGCGCAGCAGTGAGACCCACCCAGACATAGAGACCGGGTCACCAAGGGTGGGCTGGCCATTAGGGATCGTTTGTATTTCCGTATCTCAAAATGGGTTCTTTTCATCAGCGGAGAGAGTCCTCTGTTTATATTATCACGCTGTTCTGAGGAAAGAGCGTAGCCCAGAACTGAACGGATGAACAGTTAGCTGCAGAGTACAGGCCGATAAGAGTCTATGAAGATCCTCCCTGTTTTGAGTGGCGCCATTGACATCAGATACATCTCAGCATGCAAACGGATGGGGCCAAACTTCCACTGGCCGGCAACAGGCTGGCTGCACCGCAGCCTGGACACTTAAGCTAATCACTAACAGCTAAGCAGTGATTAAGCCACTCGCTTTAGTGCTTAAGGAAGAAAAATGATGAGCTTCTGTAAAAGGCCTGTCCAGTTCACTCATGCTGAGGCTGTACATCTTCATCCACCAGCAGACCCCCCAACACCCCACCCCCCTTATCCCAACAGCCCTCAAGCTTGGCCCTGCCTGTGAATGAGAATAACAATTCAGCAAATACACTCCCCCTGCTCTCTGGCCCTCAGGTCCTACACACACTAAATATTTTATTACACCGCAAAATCAATTGCAGCTTATCAATAACAAGTAGAGTGTAAATCACTGGAATGAGGACGGGAAAAGGGTAGGAGTGAAAGAAAAGGGGAAGAGATGGGAGGGGGCTCTGGGTCCCTAGAAATCAATTTTCACACATTAGAACTATTAGCTTATTGAGAGGTCGGTGACAGATTAAGGGCTGGAAGTAAACTAGAGCTATACCTGAGAGATATAAGTCTCCCCAACTGGACATTGATAACTTTGACTGAAAGTGATCTCCTGTTTTGGGGCCACAAGGTGTGTTGGCAAGTTTGCGTCTCTGCCTTTAGTGTTGCAACCGTGCAGAAAAAGCAGAAGTGTATCCCCTTTTTTTTTAGTCGATAATTACTAGCAAACTACAGGACTGGTGAGATTGCTTTAACACTCTACAAGAAATGTCTCGATTTGTTTAATACTAGTACGAGATAAAAGTATAAACACAGATATGTCACAGCAACGCAGGTGGGAGAGATGCGGCCTCAGGAACTGAGGTGCAAAGGGAGAGACCTCCTCCCCCAGCTAGCGAACTTAATTTAAAGTGCTTGTGGAGTTCTAACTGCTAATAAACTTAATGCAGTAATTTAAGGGAAAGCTATAAATGAAAGCGCTTTCCATCCGATAATTCAGCCACCCCGACGCTGGGAAAGCGTCTCCCAGCCTGTGGCTTCATCTATCACAGGGGACAATAACCTAATTAAGGGCTGACTTGGGTTTTACTCTTTTTTTCTGGGTGCTCTCAGAGATAAATAAAAGATTGCACAAGGTTCCTGACTATACCAAGAGTGCTCCTCCTCTGGAAAAAAAAAAAGAAAAAAAAAGGTTATTGCTTTAGAATTTCTTCGTCATCATCGCCATCTTTTTCTTACCTGAGTAAGTGTAATCAGTGGCGGCATCCCCGCGGTAGGTTTCTTTGAGGAGCGTGGGTCTACTTTGTCCCTCAAGTCACGCTGTAGCTATGTCCATGTATTTTATTGACTATTAGCACCTGCCTCCCTGGCTCATTGGCATGTGAAGAACCTGTTTTACTGTGTAACTGGACAATAGCTTTAAAGCACAAACAAAGGAATGTAAAATAGCAAAAGAGATTGCTTTTGTTTTAAAGTGGACTGGTCAGGTTGTTAGGTTTACTCACATTTGCAAATCTTTTAAAAGTTAATTTTAGCCATATTTTAGCCTAAAATTATATTATTTTAAACTGCATTACGTTATGACGAATTACTTTCGTTTCAGTGACTGGTAAGAT
>JAOYSI010069015.1:0-22490 GCA_025775065.1 Hiodon alosoides
ACACACACACACACACACACACACACACACACACACACACACACACACACACACACACACACACACACACCCTGACACACACAGACACACACCCTGACACACACACACACACACACACACACACCACGCACACACACACACACACACACACACACACACACACACACGACAGAGCAGGGCCGTGACACAAATATAATAGATTTGAGTATTTCAATGAGACCATTACCAAGCTGCTAGGGATAATCTATTTACACAATTACAAATTATCATAATTAGCACGTCAGTTACCTGTTAGGAGTTATACAATATATTTATTTAGCTAATATTAGTTGTTTTTCTATTTGTCTGCCAGTGGATGCCCTGGACATACTCTGAATCTCATTCCCTATTGACAATGAATTATCCTGGCATTGGGGTTGAGTTATCGCAAGTTGGAAGACGCATTGAAGTTTTATAGACCCAGTGTGCCATATAGTGTCCATCACAGAGATGGAACAGGACCATTTGCTACCTTACCAGGAAAAGGGCACAAGATGGTTGGGGTAACCACAAATCCAAGATCTCCAGGAGAGTCTGGTATCATCTGTGAGCGTCTCTAAAACCGATATTCAATGTTGACTAAATGTCAAGTATGATGCATGAGAATGATGTGTACGGCACAGTTGAAGGGAGAAAGATTTCCCCGAAGGCTCAGGATCTCAATGAGAATCGGGACGGTGTCTTATGGTCTGATGGAAGAGAATATGGAGCTTCACAGACATTCTTATGTTTTCCACGGACACGGTGGAAGACGCCTAGAAGAGGTAGATGCTTAGAAAAACCATCATGCTTGTTGTAAAATATGGAAGTGGATCTATTTTGCTTTGGGGATGTTTTGTATCTTCTGGTTTTTGTGCTCCTGGTGGAATAGGGGGAATGACTGACTTTTTATTGCAACAGGACTCTTGAACTCTCTGCTCGGAGGCTCAAACTGGTTTGACAATGAACATTTCAGCAGAAAAATAATCCCAAGCATGCATAAAAATCCATTAAGAAAGTTGAGAGTCGAGTGAGTTAATGGACAAATTTATGATTCACAATTCATTGGCAATGTGTAAAACTTGTCCCCAATTATTCTATTCGCAAAGTTTATCCAAAGTTATCTAAGTATGAATAACTTTGACTTTTGACTATAGTGTTGAGTACAGACAACTCACAGAGGTAGACATTACTTACAAGAAAGTGTTTGCTTTTATTAAACAAAGTGACTGAGTCCCATATCTCAGAGTTACTAAAATCTATGCAAGCCTCTAATATACAGTTCACTCACTCACCCGGACCCTCACCTGCCCTAGACAGCCTCATCCCACGGCACCGGGCATCTTCATCCGCCACAGGCACAGTCACACACCTATGTTTCTCCATGGGTGGAACTGAGCAGGTGCCAAAGCCTCCCAAGATGCAGTGGGCCCGCTTCACTCACATGTACATTGACCTCAAAACATTTCAGACTTCAAATTTGTCTGGTTAGGGTTCCCCCCCCCAAAAAAAAAAAAAATGTTAATGTCAGTCACCATACAGTTCAATGTCAGTGCACAGTTCACGTTACTTAATGAGGTCACATTACGGTAATTTCTTACCATCTTAATGACTCAGAAAATCATCCTTAATTTCCCACTGCAACTTCTTCTGGTCGGCAAACTTGTCAACCCTGAAATTAATTGCTGTTTTGAGGAGCCCCCAGTAGGTTAGCCATACTAAATTGGCACTTAAGGGCAATGATCTAATAGTTGTTTACGTCCTTTGTAATGGACACCATAAATCATTTTTATTATATAAAATGGATGATATAAATCAGATTTCTCTGCATTTTTTCCCAAGGCAAAACTAAAATATTCAGTCCATTCTTTTCAGCTACTAGACTCAGACATTTCATAATATAATTTTAATTTTTACTCCATTTTATTAAATATATAATCTAATCACTTTGATTGAAATATATTGTTCTTAGCTATCCAGTAAACAGCTGTCTTGTTTGTTCTTTGTATGTATCAGTTTGACTCAGATCAGTTCATTGAGCAGAATGTAGTTATTTTTTTACAATGCAGACTAATTGGTGTGCAACTACTTAAATTATATCTGTATCTGAAGCTCATTCAAACAATAGTATTGGTGATTTCTAATTTAAAGCTGCCCTTGTCATTGTCTCCATCAATTCATCTCATGACGGCGCCTGACCAGACCCTTTAGCCAGGTGCTAAGGCAGGCACACCATACTGGAGTCAAGGCAATCAGGTGTGCAAGTGTAAGGATCCTACTGCAGTTCTCAGAATGTGTCTGATTTTAATATTGCACAGTTCTGAAAAACTTTATGAAGGTTTTATTCTGCTCAGGGATTTTAAGGGATATGTTAAAAACCCACTTAAATGGGGATATATCTGTAGCTTTATCCTCCTCCATAAAATAAAATAAATTGTGTCCAAACAGGCATACCTTGCTGAGATGTGTCACCAAAACGTGCATCGTTTACAGGAGTTGAAGTAAAAATGATACACGATTCTAGAGGCGGAACGAAAGTCACTGAATCAACCTGTAAAAATGTATTTTGAGTTACAATGCACATGGCGTGCAGGCAGTGTTTTGTCTTTCATGTTGTGGTCAAAATCAGTTGTTACCCCTTATGGTGGAATAACATAATCAGGCCGGCAATGCTATACCAGGAACAAAACAGTCCTAGCCCACAGTTCGTGAACAAAAAACCCTCAAAACAGTGTAATCCACTATTCAAAGTGTTTGCAATGCCCTATTGGATTTGACTGCAATGCCAGACCAAATGTCCACTGTCGCCCATCATGGTTACAAGCTTCGAACGGATCACAGTGGCTTATGTTGAGGCATAAACACTGCTGCAGACTTTTGTGACCTTCTTAATGGGGACATGATGTTTGATGAACAACATGCAACATGTTGAATTTGAATGCCTTACAACTGATGAAGTTCCTTCCTTGTTCGAATCTGTCAGTATTCTGTAAAAGCAAGATAACATCTAAATGTATGCAAATTTATTAAAATGTATTCAATACATGTCACAGTTAAAGGAAATATAACATTTAGTAAGTAACTTCTGCCCATACTCTGCACATACAAAAACATCTCATCCAATATATTGGATGCAGTAGCCTTTAATTAATTTATCTAATAAAGTGAAAATGGATTTCAGTTTATTTTTCAATGGTAAAAAAAATAATAATTGCTATTGCTTTTAGATAGAATCATAGCTGTTAGTCACAACGCACTGCTTTTCATTCTAATGAAACATAACAAGGTTAGTGCAGTGGGGAACCATCTGATAGGACTGAAAGCTCAAGAGAAATGCACCTAGTTCCTTCTGTCTGCTTTGGTAAAGCAATCAACACACTTGGAAAGCTCTTGTTGTAATCTGAACGGAGTATGTAGCAGGGGCTTATTGAAATCTCTGTGGTACGAAACAGCCAGACATAGGAATTGGCCACTAGACAGCATTACTAGCAGATCACAGGATCATTGTCCCATGCTGTCTGTGCAATACTGAGATAAATGTGAAGAAATTGCCAAAATAAATGAAATGGGAGACTTTTACATGTTTTTCAAAGGTACATGGCAGTCTGACACATTTGGTTCATGTACTACGCACACAATTTAATGCAGAACTGAACAAGTTACAAGAGGAACAGTCTGTTTTATGCTCCAAAATCAAAGCAACCGTAGTGGTCATTATTTCCAATGATTCCAGAACAATCATATCCAGGAGAATGTGACAGATAATGATATCTTGAGCACATCAGTGTTTTTTATATTCATTATAGCAAGACCAGTAAACATGAATGATTGATTATTCTAACAATACAATGCACCAACCTGAGACAGAACTTTCTAAAAAAGATTTTTTACAGTATTCTGAGTTCTTATTTTATCCCAAGACTAAAATGGGCCAGACCTGCAGTTGAGAGATAGAAATTAAGATTAAAATGTTGCCACTCAAAATTGCCTGAATGTCAGGCCACTGAAATAATTTGGGGATAGATACCGCAATTGTAATGCATCTAATGCCTTATACATTTTATATATATTATGTATTATTTTATATATATAAAAATCTAATTAGGATTTCAGTTTGATTAAAATAAATAACATAAAAGAACCATTCAAATTTTTAAAACAAAAGTGGAGGACAAACCTTTCTCTCTTATACAAGACCTAATTTTAAACCAGATTTGGGTTGGAATATAGTTTTCTATAAATAAAATTGTCTGTTAATTTACATTACATATACAACAGCATTAGATATATACAATAACAAATAGAATATAAACTACGCAGATAACATTTTGTTATTAGCTAATCACTCTTCCATTTGATAGTTTGTGGAATTAGAATTTTGGAGATACAAAATGTACGCCATTATTACTTGTTTTAGAAAATGAAAAATAATTGAGGTATTTTGCAATTCTTTTGCAGCATAAAACTTTTCTTTTTTATTAACTAAATATATTCAGACTTCAACACCCTGAGTTGGCATGCACCAAAGTCAACACTACGTGGAATATGCCAAGTGTGTACGAGGGAGTGGACACACAACTCAAATTCCATACTGGGGTATTTCCTGGATGAGATCGATTGCTGACCTTGTGCTTGTCCATTTCTAATTGAACTGTAATGGAAAACAAATTAAACGAGGGAATGACAATGTGGTTAGTTGTAGCTGTAAGTAGCAATAAAAGCATGAAGCATATCAACCAATCACATAATAATTACCCCACACATGACACTAACGTAGATATCTGCATGAGTAAATTGTTTAATCTTTTAGAGTCGTAAAAATGATACACAATACACCATCATGTTGCAAATTAAGGATTAATAAGAACAACGCCCCGTTAAATTAAAATCAAGAGCAGTGCAGTCAGTGAGCCCTCTCAGTTGGAATTTGCGTCAGCTTGTTACCGGGAGATCAAAGCAGCGGCAGGCGTTGGTATGGCGTCGGCATGGCGTCGGCATGGCGTCATCCGGACTGGAATGGGTTAAATCAGCTGGGCCTCTCCTGGCTCGACGCTAACAACCGTCTCCTACCAGCATTCCGGAAAGCCTGCAGGCTTACATTACCAGCAAGGGGGACGTGCCTCTCCTCCAGTTGGCAATATACCTTACATACAGGCTGTGTAGCCTGTAGTGTGGAAAAGAATTGGGTGGATTGAAGGTGAATAGGATTGGAGGAGTGTGGTTGTTCCTTTTCGAGCCTCCCCTCATGAGATGGTGGGGATTTTACAAAAAAAATTGGGATGACAAATAAATTCAAAATCCTTTAATTCCCTGAGCCTTAAATTTCTTAAATTAATATCAGTAAATATTGGCAGTCATTCAGAATTATAACATTTTTTTCAATCAAAGTTCAAAATAATACTCCCTCCAAGCGACCACAAAAACTCCCTCCCCTCTGATCTGGCTCGGAATACACTGAAAGCGTCAGCATTCATATCATGTCGCGGCACTGGGATGATAAACCCAAAGAAATCACATCGCGTTGCCTTAGCCTCAGTAATCCATGCAGTTCATAATACCATCAATATTGCAATCAAGGGCAATTATGAGAATGAGTAGCTCCCTGTTAACGTAGCATGGTCTTCTCACGCACTAAGTAGCACGATTGGGTATGTGCAAAAATAAGGGTCTAAAAGAGACCATGCAGTATGCCTGAGTTAACATGAGTTAATAATTTTTTAAAATCCATAACAAAACAATGTTACCCAAGTTAAGGAGTGAATTTTACAGTGCAGTTTTCCTTTGTTACAGCACTCGCCTTGTTGCTTTGTTCATTATTATTTTTCTGAATGACAATTTTTATTGCTTTATATTTGAATGACAGGAAAGGTTCGCCTGAACTGTCGGTGCTCTAAACCTTTCGCCAAGGTCGCGGTTCTCTCTCTTTACCGTTTTCTTCAGTTGTCATGGTTTCACAACATGCAGTTTCACTGGGGACAGTTTCGCTACGCCTGCTGTGAAAATGTTCAATACACAAAGCCTAGGGAGATTACACACACAATGCTGTTTTTCCACACTCCGTGTAGAGTGTGTCTCTGTGTGAGTTAATGGAACAAGGGAAGAGGGAAGGGCAACCTTCCACTGTTGCTTGCACCAAGTTACATCACACATTGACTAGTAATGGCATTGCATAGAGCTGGAATTGTTTATTCTGCATCCGTATGCATATGTAAAATGAATTTATTTTCTATAATGAACTTTTATATGAAAATCAATTTAGATTCTCAATTGTTATTACGTGTAGGCTTGCTTGTACTGTAAAAATAAAATAAAAAACACTTTTTATCAATTACTATTCATAACTACTCATTACTAAAGTTTTGTACAATGATTTATGAGCAGTTAGCTAATAAGAAGTTTCAGTTTTTATGATGCAAATTAGATCAACATAAATAAAATTAAAAAATTAAAAACTGAATGACTGAAATGACTGAAATACTAATTTGCAAATATATTCAAATTATGAAGTTTTACAAATGGACCTTACTTTAGTAGTTAAAGTGTTTAATACTTATATTAAACTGTATAAATTGCAAATTTCATACTTACGGAAGCATGATAACGGATTAACGGACTGTGATCAGGTCATGATTTTTCAATAAAGAATTTACAAGTGTCATGAATCAGCTTATCGTATTGAGTTCCAATTCTGTGGAGCCTGTCCTATAATGAAACAAGAGTCACTGTGTTGCTGGAACAAAATGTACAAGGAAAAATCTCTTTTCATAGCATGATTTGTATGGATAAAAAAATTTGAGTTAGAGTAAGTTAAGTTATTTCATTCAGTGAGTCTGACAGAAGGAGGTTATACAAAGGTTATTATTATTATATTATTATTATATGAATCACAAAGTGCCCTCAGTTATTTTCTATGGGGTGGAATAAAATTCATCTAAAAGGCAAAGGTATAGGCACAGAGCTTCTAATATATATATATATATATATATGTTTTATAAATACTTCAAAACAGAGTATTGACTGAGGTACAGATTAATACTGTATAAACGGGTGACCCATTTTTACAATAAAAATAAGTGCTGATGAATATGAACAGATTATGCATGACCTTTGTTTCCGCTCAGGGGTTGGTAACTGTGCAGATGGCACGCCTTGTTGTCTGAAACACAGAACTTCCCTACGGCGAGTAGGGCATTTGGTTCATCGGTGGGTCCAACAATCACATATTGATTGATGTCCTTCAGAGTCTCGGGCATACATAAAATTGGGGACTGACATCTGCACAGACTGACATCATTCAATTTAAGCTTGAAGCGTTTGTGGAAGAAGAAGAAAAAATGTTTATGCCTACAGTGATTTTTCAAGTGTTGATAAGTCACACCATTTCAGCCTCCATTTTTCTTTTACGAGACAGCTGTTCAGGTCTATTTTTATCAATGGTAAAACTACAGATGGGTCTGAGAAGTATTTTAGCTCTTCCTTGGGCATCTTTTTATATTAAGTTTCTCATTGTCCAGTACTTGTATATGTCTGATCTAAATTCAGTTGACTGCTTTGACTCAATTAAAAGAGGTTATATTGATAAAAGGGCAAATTGAGTCAAACAATTTCCATTGTTTGCTCACTATGTCCTTCAACTTTAACAAGATGGAACAAAGTCACAAAAAGACCAGCGGTAATAACCTACTGTCTCTAATAAAACCTGTAACAAGCAAGTCACAGGTCATAGGCAATCAAGATCAAGATCAAGACCAGGCCCATTTGAGTTTGATTTAAGCAAAAGACCATGGGGGGACTGATTCAAGAACAAGATCAAAGGAATGTCAGTGAAATACATGTTTCCAAGTATTGTTTTTGGCTTAATTAATAATTATTAAGTTCAAAAGAAATAGTAGCTTAAAATCTGTGTTGATAAATAAGATATTGCAATTCTTATTACCCTACTGAATCACAAATATCGATTCATTTGGGACCTTGAATAAGACCAGAAGTTTGAAAATGTTATGCATGCATCAAAATAAAAAGGCAATTCAAGCATTAAACTTTGGCTGCTACATTTTTGTAGCTATGACTGTGAATGTATTATGTTAAGATTGTTCATTTCTGTCTATGTTAAAAATAAAAACCTCACTGTCCTCACTGCAATGTTGGTCAATTTACTTGGAGTGCATACTGGAGACAGTAAATATACTTGCTACTCATTTTTGATGAGACCTTTTCATAACCCTGACAATGGTGTCCAACAAAGGGTCAATGAGCCTGCAGTGAGGGTCTTTGAAGTGCTAAAATCCCACTTCACTGTCTGTGTGCACTCCCAGTAAGGCGTGTGAAATCACCGTGGCTTGGGTAGTGCTGTATAATATTGCTGCATAATAAGAAAGGTGTGAAGAGGTGCGGGGCACCAGAGCTGGGATGAATCCAAGCACAGCTCTCACGTGGGCTGGAGTCCCGGCCAGACACGGCTTTCGAGGCACAGCAAGGAGACTTAGTCGTAGTCCAAACCAAACATGATCTTTAATAACACGTGGAACCAGGTACACAAAAACATGAACAATGAATCCCAACGACAAACCTTTGTGACAGGGTTATGAGGAAAGCAGGAAACCAAGTTGAGCGGTGCAGGGCTATGAAAACATAGAATGAGTTTGTGGAATGTTAATTGATTAGTTAGTTGATTGAAAAACATGACGGAGCAACAGAAGAGGTGAACTGTGACAAAAGGAGCATTTCCCAGTTTCCTCTTATTAGGACATTAACGACACTTTACATTTTGACCACTGAGATGACAGAGCTGTAAGGAAGGCCACTGCCAACTAATGCTTTGGGAAAGCAAAGCACAAACTGAACATCAAGATCTGTCTTGACATTTTGAATGTTATACATGATTTGAAAAACACTAATTTGACAAACTTCGGACATGTATTATTAGGTCATTCAGATTTATTGAAATAGAGCCTTTTTGTTGAAAGGAGCTTTATTTGGGTTTGAACCTCCTTGTAATCAAGTCTGAGGAAAGACAAATTAGATTCTGTAACATAACCATGAACAAAAAGACATTGTGTAGGACAACATCTGACAATGCAGTTACAACCCCAATTCCGAAAAAGTTGGGACAGTCGACTGTTTACCACTGTGTAACATCACCTTTTCTTTTAATAACACTTATTAAGCGTTTGGGCACTAAAGACACCAGTTGGTTAAGTTTAGCAAGTGGAATTTTCCCCCATTCATCCATTCGTTGCCTTATTTTGCGCTTCATAATGCACTACGCATTCTCAATCAGAGACAGGTCAGGACTGCAGGCAGGCCATGCTAACACCCGCACTCCCTGCTTACGCAACCATGCGCTTGTAATCCGGGCAGAATGTGGTTTGGCGTTGTCCTGCTGGAAAATGCAGGGATGTCCCTAGAAAAGACGACGTCTGGATGGCACCATATGTTACTCCAAAATGTGTACATATCTTTCTGCATTAATGTTGCCCTAACAGATGTGCAAGTTACCCATGCCATGGGCACTGACACACCCCCATACCATGGCAGATGCTGGCTTTTGGACCTGACGCTGATAACAGCTTGGATGGTCCTTTTCCTCTTTGGCCCGGAGAATACGACGGCTGTTTTGTCCAAAAACTATTTGAGATGTTGACTCGCCGGACCACAAAACATGATTCCACTGTGCTACTGTCCATCACAGATGAGACCGAGCCCAGAGAAGTCGGCGGCGCCTCTGGACAGCGGTGATGTATGGCTTCTGCTTTGCATAGTAAAGCCTTAAATTTCATCTGTGGATACAGCGGCAAATAGTGTTGACTGACAAAGTTTTACAAAAGTATTCCCAAGCCCATGTCAGGAAATCCATTAGAGACTCATGACGGTTGTTAAGGTAGTGACGTCTGAGGAATCGGAGATCACGTGCATTCAGAAGTGGTTTTCGGCCTTGCCCTTTATGCACCGAGATTTGACCGGATTCCTTGAATCTTTTAATTATATTGTGCACTGTAGAAGGTGAAATGGCCAATTGTCTTTGGGGAATGTTGTTCTCAAAGTGTTGGATTATTCGCTGACGCATCTGTTGGCAGATGGGCGAGCCTTGACCCATCCTTGTTCTTAAAGGACAAGGCCTTTTTTGGAAGCTCCTTATATACTATGATTACACGATTGCTTCACCTGTTTCACATTACCTTCTTATTTCAACTTGTCACATCGCTATTAGTCCTAAATTGCCCCTGTCCCAACTTTTTTGCAACGTGTTGCATGCATCAATTTCAAAATAGATGTTTACCTTCAAAAAACTATGACGTTGATTAGGTAAAACATCAAATACCTTGTCTTTATACGTTTTTGGTTTAAATCCAAGTCAAAGTACATTTACAATTCACTCCTCTTTGTTTTTATTACCATTTTCCATACTGTCCCAACTTTTTCGGAATTGGGGTTGTACATCTTTCATCAATCTCAAGCTCCAACTTTTGCATCTTCAATTGCTTCCTGACCAACACTTGCAATCCTTGTAGATGCTGTCAGTTTCCTGCAAGAAGTGAGGGAAGATTTAGTTGGATTTCAGCATCACAATAAGTCACAAAATAAGTCCTAAAATGTAGTTGCGTTTGATGGCGCTCATGTTCAGTGTGGAATGTAACTCATTTCTATGAGCTGTTATTCCAGGCCTGCTAAGATAGCGGGATCCAATAAAGTCACCTGCCAAATGTTAGGTGACTGTAAAACAGGAATTCTATATACAGAAATCTCTCAAGAAAGCAAAAGTTATAAAAGTGGAAAGTATATGGCTTTTATGTTGATGGCCCTGATGCTGGGAGCCGCCTATTTAGATGGAACCTTCATTTCCATCTGCCACCAATAATACTTAAGCTCAATAAATTCCTTGGCTGGCGTGCAGTCTGGTGGGGGTGAGCCCTGGTTATGTTTAATGGCCAGTTCTCCGGCTGGCTCTGCAGTCTGGTGGGGGTGGGCCCCGGTTATGCTCAGAGGCCAGTTCCTTGGCTGGCATGCAGTCTGGTGGGGGTGGGCCCCGGTTATGCTCAGAGGCCAGTTCCTTGGCTGGCATGCAGTCTGGTGGGGGTGGACCCCGGTTATGCTCAGGGGCCAGTTCCTTGGCTGGCATGCAGTCTGGTGGGGGTGGGCCCCGGTTATGCTCAGGGGCCAGTTCCTTGGCTGGCATGCAGTCTGGTGGGGGTGGACCCCGGTTATGCTCAGAGGCCAGTTCCTTGGCTGGCATGCAGTCTGGTGGAGGTGGGCCCCGGTTATGCTCAGGGGCCAGTTCTCCGGCTGGCTGTGTAGTCTGTTGGGGTTGGGCCCCGGTTATGCTCATTGGCCAGTTCTCCGGCTGGCTGTGTAGTCTGTTGGGGTTGGGCCCCGGTTATGCTCAGGGGCCAGTTCCTCGGCTGGCCTTTTGCCCCTGGCCTTTTCCCCTCAGACTTGACAAGTGCCCTATTGGCCAGTGTTTCATAATTTCTCCCCAAAATATCTGTGCACGGCCCTGCAACGGCACATTCATTAGTCACCAGCTAATCGTCACAAAGCCCTCTTAAGAGCCAATCTATCCCCCCGCTGACCAGATATAAATGTACAGTGGACTAATCCCCTCGCACATAGCTTTGTCTGTTGTACAATTTAGTTTAAGAATAAAACTAAAATCTCTGTATATGCATGGGCACACAAGTCTTGAAATCTTTGAAGCCGTTATCTTCTTATTATTATCCCTAAATGATTGTTACATTATTTCCTGCTTTGTTTGATACAAAGGGCCACATATACTAAACTTATTAAAGAGCTAACGTTTTTATAAACACCAATAAGGATATTTAAATTAAACAAAAATATACTTATTGAATTTAATCACGACTGCATTGTTTCCTGGAAACATAATAGAAAATAATAAACGTTAAAAAGCCGTAGTCTCAATGTTAGAACAGATGGTCAATGCATAGTGGATGTATAAACAGGAGCAAACACATAAATATGTTGAAATGTACCCAAACAGGATCTAACTGAATTTAAAAAAACTCACACTCTCTCTCACAAGTTGTCTGCACATCAACATACGCGGTATTCCCTTGCGTCATTGACTGCATGACAAGAACACAGGATATTCTTGGTTCGTTTAACAAAGTCTGCATTGAAAGTTTATTAGAATTTTGAACTAATTGTCAGGTTTATTCTGTAATCTGGAATATTATCACTGTTGGGGTTTCTTGTTTGGTTAAATCTCCTGATAAAAGCCACAAACGACCGAAAAATTTTCCCTTTGTCTGATTGCTCACAACCGGGCACGGCCACAACATCTTTCACATCGAATGATAAAAAAATTACATATTTCTATACTTTTGCTGATCATCACTCAGTTTTTATTTTATTTTATTTTTTTAAATACATTGGGCAGCCAGAGCACTCAGAAGTTGGGTTATATGAATCAGATATTCTAAAACCTGGAAAGATGTCAGACTATGACAATCTTCAAAAGTGTACACAGTTGGCTGAGCTGAGCTGAGTTAATTAAAATGGCTCTTTCCAGAGAGCGCGTGTTCACATGAAAGTCTTGCTCACCAGGGAGCTGCCTTCCACAATAAAGTTTAAGCATGTCCAAAGCTACCTGTTTTGTGTTGTAGATTAATAATGCTCTTGAGCAGAATAACATACTTCTGGATGTTTGATACACAAGAAAATAGAATGTTAAACAGTGTGTTTCCATCATAGCTGGTTCTTGCTAAAGAACTGAAGATCTGCTTCTCTGGAATTTCTTTTTGTCATTGTAGTCCATGCTATGCCTGAAATTTGAAGTAACATTCATTTAAAGAAAGTCATTTTTCAAATGTCAATTTTTTTTTTTTAAATTAAAGACATAAGTGCAAAGTAAGTCATTATTAAAAACTCCCCAACTGTGTGTTGAATAAACATGATGTTTACAGATCCTTGAAAAATATAACTTTTTTAATCAGATCATACAAAACTTGTTTTCTCCAATGAAGAATATTGTTAAAATGATCAGGTTTAATTAGGTTTAGGTTTAGAACAAAGAGCATAAACATGATCACAAGCATTTTTGCGAATACAGATTTATCAAAGTGTTAATGGTTAAAATGAACTATAATCTCACAGTGAAAAATAATATAATTTAATTTCTTTTGCAATACTCAAAAATGTGTTCAGAATATATTAGCACCTATAAGCATATAATTAATAATATATCTTAGAAGCATGTCTTTGGCCTAAATTATAATCGTAGTCTAATAAAATTATAACGATTAAGAAAATGTAAATGGTGCCATTTCAATTGTGCGCATAGTTAAATTTAAAACATTAAAATAATAATTTTGTGCAGGTTCCCCTTTTGCCACCAAAACAGCCCTGACCTGTTGAGGCATGGACTCCACATGACCTCTGAAGGTTTGTAAGTTGCGAGGTGGGGCCTCCATGGATCAGACTTTTTTGTCCAGCACTTCCCACAGATACTCGATTGGATTGAGATCTGGGGAATTTGGAGGCCAAGTCAACAGCTTGAACTCGTTGTTGTGTTCCTCAAACCATTCCTGAACTATTTTTGCTTTGTGGCAGGGCGCATTATCCTGCTGAAAGAAGACAATGCCATCAGGGAATTCCGTTGCCATGAAAAGGTGTAAATGGTATGCAACAATGCTTAGGTAGGTGGTACGTGTCAATGTAACATCCACATGAATGGCAGGACCCAAGGTTTCCCAGCACAACATTGCCCAAAGCATCACATTGCCTCCGCCTGCTTTGCCTTCCGATAGTGCATCCTAGTGCCATGTGTTCTCCAGGTAAACAACGCACAAGCACCCGGCCATCCACGTGATGTAAAAGAAACTGTGATTCATCAGACCAGGCCATCTGCTTCCATTTCTCCATGGTCCAGTTCTGATGCTCACGTGCTCATTGTAGGAGCTTTCGGCATTGGCCAGTGGTCAGCATGGGCACCCTGACTGATCTGCGGCTACGCAGCCCCATACGCAACAAACTGCAATGCACTGTGTGTTCTGACACCTTTCTATCAGAACCAGCATTAACTTTTTCAGCAATTTGAGCTACAGTATCTCGTCTGTTGGATCAGACCACACGGGCTAGCCTTGCTCCCCATGTGCATCAATGAACCGTGACATGACCCTGTCGCCACTTTTCCTTCCTTGGAGCAATTTTGATAGGTACTGACCAGACTGGGAACACCCCGCAGACTGGGAACACCCCACAAGAGCTGCAGTTTTGGAGATGCTCCGACCCAGTCATCTAGCCATCACAGTTTGGCCCTTGTCAAAGTCGCTCAGATCCTTACGCTTGCCCATTTTTCCTGCTTCTAACACATCAACTTTGAGGACAAAATGCTCACTTGCTGCTAATATATCTCACCCACTGACAGGTGCCATGATAACAAGATTATCAGTGTTATTCACTTCACCTGTCAGTGGTCATAATGTTACGGCTGATCAATGTATACTATCATCACAAAATACAAAGGCCTAATATTACTAACTGAAGGTTTTAAAAATGCATTTTTACGTGGGTGAATAGAATGTCTGGTGAATTTAAAAAATATATATTTGTCATTTTCGTTGTGAAAATATTTGTGTTTTTAAAAATGTAATGCCAGCATTGAGTTGTTCAGATATCATCAAGACATCACCAGCCGGTGCTTATACTGGATTTTTCCCAGAAATCGTAGAACCGAAATATCTCTGTCGGGTGGAGAAAGTGCCACTGCAGTGACAGGAGAGTTTCAAAATATAAGAACCAATAACAGAATAAAGGCGTGCCTATTGCCAGGACTGTCATTCAGCTAAAAGGTATGGAAATGCTAAAGAGCTGAGGGTACCCGAATCGTAATTCAAAGCTAGCTACAAATACTGTTTTCTATTTTTTTATAGCCTAGCCAACGATGTAGGCTTACCATGTTACAATAGACACATTATTACCAAATAATGTAATAATTGTCATTGTTATAAGTTATCAGTGTGTTCTGACATTGTGTTCTTCATTTTCGTTATCAGGTATTTGTGGTTGAAAAAAACAATTTTTTCATTTCTTTGCTATTAAATTTTATGTATATTTAAAATTTGTTTCCGTGAATGTGAGAGGCTATTATAAGATAAGATTATTACCATTATCCCATGGCCAAATGGCGGTGTCCTTGTTTAGAAAAACACACAGAGAGATGACAACTTACTTCCGGAGCTTATCTACTTCAGGATTCCCAGAGTATATGTAAGAAAGAGCTCTTGGAGACACTAGGACAAAGCAAACACAGAGGACTAGGTGCGATATTTATTGCATGTCATTTACACAGAGGTAAATAACTCTGTAAAGAATTTAAACAGCTTGAAATGTTTAAAAGCATTTAAAGCTATCTTAAATAAGTTGAATTTGGCCTATGACACATTTATTAAGGTGTTATTATTTGTTTCAGCTGTCGCTGAAGGTTTCAAGTGGCAAATGTTTAAAACATTTCAAAACATATTTCAATTATTTATATTCTATTATTTAGTACACCATTGTGAATGCCCTATTTTATTTATAACACTCGGGTGAATTGCTTCTAAAGCTATTATATATCAGTGGACATATCAATGATATACACGCAATGTCAAGACTGCAATGAGTATTATAAATGCTATATATATGATTAATTTTTCTGTCATAATGTTTTTCTGTACTATAATGATGGTGTTATGTCTGCTTTATGTAAGCGTTTCTGAACAGTTAAATAAACCCATATTTCATGGTTCGACATACACTGGAGTGTGTTTTGTCTTTTAGCACTTTAACAGGACATTGAAAATGTTTATTGCAAATGTAAACTTTAACGTGTTTTAATGTCCTTAAAGTAGAAAGTGACTGGGTTTCTAAACCATGGCCACTGAAAATGGATCGCTCCTACAGACACATGGCCGACCCAGTACTAGATGGGTGTCCCAAATAAACTGGCCAATGTCAAGGTAGTAGAATGAAGATTTGACAAAAAATATTCTACGGGAGATAAAAGACAAGAAAAAGATGTGCAAGGGCCTTCTGCATATTAAAGTGAAAGATGAAAGACAACGTGCACATAAAAACACATTTCATGCTCATTACAAGGCAGACCTGGAGGAATCACTGTAATCCCCTGTATTACTGAATACTGAACTAAGCTGGTACTGCATCAACCCCATGTCACATATGTATACAGTAAGCAATTAACACCAACATGCAAGTCACTGATATTGAGCACTCAATTATGCTGTGTTAAATTATAAGAAAATTATAGGGGACACTGGAATATCTAGGACACTGGGATGTCTAGGACACTGGAATGTCTTGGAATCTTATTAACTAAAATGGCATTCCAAATACACACATAGCCAGAGTATTTTGGCACATAGGACCCCTGTCTGGGAAACAAACCCGGGTCCCTCAACCACTGCACACGGGGAAAAACCTCCGTCAAGAGAAAACGATTAGTGTGTATTTAGCACAATTAGCATGCTAAAGACCGTTCTCAACAAGCTACGCTACACACGCACACATATAGTTTATATATTCTGATGAGATTTATTATAGCTGTCCGATCACTGACATGCGTCTAGACAGCTCCACAAGTATTTTATTTCATTATATACATAGCTCCTTTATCCTGTAAACCAAAGTTCAGACACATTTTGATTTATTTTAGGTTCATTTTATGGTGGAGCGATGATAAAATGCCTTTCACATAGATAAGCCAATGTGCATCTAGACATTTTAGGCAAAAGAAGTTCAAGCAAAGCAAGTGTAAGGATTTTGCTTGTATAATCCGTTTGAAGTACTTAATCCAGGATGCCATGCTTTTCTGGCCCATGGTTGTTTGCATCAATATTCAAAAGAATATGTTTAATGCAGATAGGAAGTAAATGGTTGCATTTAAAACACAGAGTCTTCCCCTCCAGTGTGAGGTACGTGCTTCTCGGTTCATCTCAGCGAGCTCGCGGTGCTTCCTGTGATTGTACAGCATGTGCTGCAGTCAGCGCAGTGATCATATCAACGTAGTGCTGCAGAACGGATTCCTGGAGAGCATATTCCCCTTTCGCCTAAATATTTCAAAGATCTGGCAACCATCACAGCTAAACCATAATGCTGATCGAATGTTGTGCTAAAGAAGATTTGCACATGTGCAGTCAACAGACTAATCAGTGTCCTGCTGTTATACTGACGGATTTGCCACTGCTACATGAATGTAATTTTACTGTTTAACCATACAGTTGTCGTCAGAGTGACAGAGACAGAGCACTTTCAAGTCTATATGGTGAACTATCTGGATGATTGGCTCATTTCTGCCATGTTGCCAGCCACTCTGTCTCGTGGGCTTGAGAGTGAACCATGCGAAGAGAATGCTGATTGCGGCTTAGGTGTTAGTATTTAGTGATATTGCTCCCAAAGCAAGATACAAGATATCTCTGATACTCATACTGATATCTGCTGCATCTCATTTTCAAACAGCCTCTATGGCTTTACCAGGGTCCCAATGGTCAAATGGGGTTCTTACAACGCACCAATCAATGATGAATACATGGAATGTATCAAATGTATGGAATAAATACATTAATCTGGCATAAATTCTGACAAAAGTGGGCCTATGTGTGTGATCTGCTTATGAAACGCAAAAACACCTATTATTCACTGCTCTGAAATGAAAGACTAACTGAAAGTGTTTTCTGAAGTGCTTTCAGCTGCCTTGTGCTGAGTTGGGATTATATCGAAGGAGAAACCTCTGAGGCTCAGTTTGAAGTCTCTATGCTGTTGCTTCTGCCTAAGGAGAGGTCTACATATTTCATCTATTAAAGTATTCCCTGGGTTGCAAGCTTCAAGTGCACTTTGATGCTATTGAACTGAACATTCTTTCAAATGGTAGTCCTGCTTGGGTACACCTTAAAAATGAATGGTTACATTAGAAGACTTGAAGATTTCACAACTTCTGGTTATGGTGAGCCTTACAGCCACAAATAGCCAAGGGATCTAACAATGGTTTTGAAGCTGATAGTGGATCTCTGCTTTCTGAACTGAAAACTGAAATTTCTTCTGTATTCTATAAAGTGCTGATTAACGATAATTGTTAAATTCAACAGACACTTCCCTACAACGTGGAGACACATAATTGATTGAATCTTTGACGGAAAGTAATTCGGAGAGAATGCAAATTAACTGCGTAAAATTGATGAAATTTACAACTTAATGCAAACCTTATTGTTCGGACACAGACATGTTCATGCTTCAGCAAAGCCTATTTTCTTTTATTCTAGTTTATGGGTTTGCACCCACCTAAATTAAATTTTGTTGTGGTTTTCTTTTTCTTGTTTTTCTTTTCTTGTGTTTAGCTAACTGATGTTCTGTAGATGCTAATACATCACCTGTATTGGTTGAAGCCACGGGTCATTGGAACTCCAGAGTTTTTGGTTGAGCTACGAAATGCTTGATCACCTCCAAAATGCTGCAAGAAATTAGACTGCAGTTCTTTCCCACCACTCTACTTGAAATCATAATCATAAAGGACAAAAAACAGTTTTTATTATTTTTTTTCCCCCAACAATGATTTGGGCTACAACAAGTTATTATAGTTAGAACACCTACCTGTAAAAAATACAAGACTATTCATCATTCATTCAAGGTCATGAGTGGCCTGCTATTTATAAATGGGTCTCCTTTAGACGAAGAACCATTATGTTAGAATTGGCAGTCAAATGCATCTAGAAAACAAAAGCTGGCAAAAGCCTTGAGGCCAAGTGTGTTGTTAAGGCTCTCTTTATTCTGAGGGCCTTCGCTGCGCTGGTGAATGCTCGCCAGCTGCCTTCTGAAGCCTTGCTTTTACTCGCCTTGATCGTGCTTTTGAAGAGAGGCTCCGAGCATTCATTTGTACAGCGGCGTTGCCAATATATCACTGTGAAGATGAATGTGTTCGCTCACTTCTCGGTCCTATTCTTATCTCAGTATTTCTGTCCAGTATTTCTCAAGATGATCTGGAGGGAAGAAAACTGCTGGTTAAAAGTTTAAAGTGAAATTGATGGCAGCCTAATGTCATTAGGAAAGCATACGAGCACAATTTCCTTAGCTTGAAAAACATTTTCTTAATGCGCACACCTTCATTAAACAAATTTTGGTATTCTGTTCATTTAGACTAATCCAAAGGATGCAATTTTATTTATTTATTTATATATTTTTTAAAAAGCTTCCATATTGTTTTTCCTAGGAAGTACAAGCTTCTGCATCCCCCTGAAAGGCACCACGTCCACTTAATTACAAAGGGATATTGTCTAGTCTGAGGTCAGAAGTTTACGTGGTCAATGTATGGCTATTGCCAGACAGGTGGACTGTGATCCACTGTACTTTATACCTGGCCAGGTGAACATTTCTGTCCCATTATCCCTAAAATAATCTGAAAGACTGTTGTGTGACATCCCTTAAAAAAAGCATATTGTTAGGATTTTTTGGTCTTCTGTGAGGTGCTTGTGGTAGCATCTGGCAGAGAAACAAAAGATTCTGTGTCTATAGATGTTTCTTCTCATCAGCGCTGTAGAAATTGCTTTGTTAAACCTACTATGTAGGCTGCCATTGGTTGAAGGAGCTACATTGTTTAAGCAAACATTCCTCAACAGAGGAGACTGGACTAGTTTTAAAACATGTTTTAGTGGATTTACTGTATTGCAGCCAATACCGAATAGGAAATATTTTTGGGGACATTGGTCTGGTTTTCAAGGACACTGCTTCCATTATTTAAGTTTATTGGGTTTTTCCCTTTTATTCGCACAGGAGCAGTTATGTTTTGGGTACATTTAAACCGAATGTAAAGGACTGCTTATGGCTGTGCTGAGTGGAGTTGCACCATAGGTGTTTTAGGATAAAGATTTGGTCTGAGACTAATTCAGTCTAGTGCAGACTTGGTAAAGGTACAGCGAAGATATGTTATGAATGTATTGCCATACGATGTACTCACCGTATACTATCAGGATTCACCTGTATAAACAGGAGGGATAGTAGGTATGTCCTTTGGGTAAGGTAAGTCCTCCCTGAACACCATGGACTTGTTTGAATATGAATTAACGGTGACACAGCGAGGATTACTGCAGGCAAAAATGCAGAGGCAGTCTTTCTGATTCAAAGGAAGATTGATGGAAGGGCTGCTGTTCTATGTTTCTTAGGTGATAAACGTCTAACTACGATTTAAAAGCACTTACTGCTAGTCTAACAGACCCTATCTCAATAAAGACAGATCTACATTGAATATCACAGAGTATCATTTCAAACTTACCACAACAAGAGCTTGTTTGCAACAAAAACTTGAGCTGACTAATAATGGCCGTGGCAGCTCAGAAATATCAAATATAAAAAGCTCAGAAACACTCAATTGACCCTAATTGACAAAAGCACATTCATTCAAGATTTTTCTAACAGTTCTTCTGATACGTAAAGTTTCCATAAAATTTTCAGTCATATTGTTGTTCTCATCGAAACAAAAATCTTGGTGCTTGCTAGTTTTCAGTAGCTCAATGGAAGATCAGATTGGCAGATTAAATTTTCATTGATCATTGTTAGATTAAAATTTAGGTAAACTAAAGAACCATTTTTTGTGAATGTCTTTATTTGATTTACCCTGGGTATCTAAACTTATATTATTTAATTTGTTTAATCAGAAAGTGAAGCATTCTTTAAATGGCTTATAATTATTTATTTTTTTCACAATAGGATATTTAGAACCTCCAAAATTTAAATTGCATTTAATTTATTGTAGTTAATTTACGCGTGATGTGATCTACAAAACAATATTGAGCAAAGATTGCAATCTGTGTTTCCCATTTCATTGCAGTTTTACTAATACCTAGGAAATTATATTACATGGCGTGTTGTATAACTCATGATTTACCGTTGAATTAAATTCAAGTACCGGGAAGCCAAGCGCTGTAGCTCATCAGTTTTCTCTCAACGATGCTGCTTATTAAATTATCAGGAAAACGAGTGGTTCAAATTTTATTCATAATCCAACAAAGGATTTTTAGTCACATCCCTACCCTGCATGTTAGCATGTTCAACTGTGTTTGTTACTTTTCAGTCAGCAGTTAAAACCACAGACAATGAAAAGATGGTTTTCGAGCAGGTTTAATCAAACTTTTGAATGGCATTGTATAACTGTTAAAGTAAAATAATGTGGCATAACATATTTTTGTAGAAGATTTTACTGTAAGGTAATAAAATATTTTAATTTAAAAAAATTTAAATAGCATTTTTAATTTCCAAACCCATAATCCTCTAAATGGTCCGGCCCATCAGTAATTTGTCTGGACTACTCTATCAATGAGAATTAACTTAATTCCCACAATGTTGTAAAGCATAGCAAGAATAGACATACTATTTTCTTTTAAAAATGTGTGACGGCAAAGAATTCACAAACATTTGCAAATTAATTATTCAAATCAAATTAATTTCTGCTAATTTAGACAAACTAAAATTAAGCTCTCTCTAAACCAAATTATTCTGGGCTCAAACTCCAGAAAAAGTTTATTAGAAAGACTGCTATGGAACTCAAAATTATTATAATACTTTTTAAGGGTATCCCATCTCAGCGTAGGATTCAATTATATTTCCCATTACACAAATCAAGTGCCATCGTAGGCCAGGACCAAATCACGACTTTGACAGCCTGTTAATCGCATTAAATGCAATTGTGTTAAATTGCGTTTTCTCTCCTTTCTAAGTTTCTTATTTCTTCTAATCACAAAAAAAGAAACGCTATTAAATACAGTTATGAAAAGTACGATTAACAGATTGTCAAGTTTTTATTTGGTTCCAGCCTATAATGACTACAGTATTTTTCATATGGAATTGGCTTACGGCGTACCGCAGGGTTTGTAAATAAAGGCCAATCTAAGGTGTAAAACCTTGCCTTTACGGCTTGCCAGAAACAAGCTGAGCTATGACTGACTGAATGTGAATTGTGCATGACATGTAATGTCGTAAAAACAAACAAAAACGTAGCAAAGTCAGCTATTACAGAAATGCATTATAGCTATATGGTACCAGTCAAAAGTTTGGACACACCTGCTCATTCTTGGTGTTTTATTTATTTGTACTCTTTTCCTCATTGTAGAATAATACTAAAGACATCAAACTACAAAATAGAACACATGGAATCATGTAGTAACCAAAAAAGTGTTAAACAAATCAAAAGATATTTTATATTTGAGATTCTTCAAAGTAGCCAGCCTTTGCCTTGGTGACAGCTTTGCACACTTTTGGAATTCTCTCAACAAGCTTCATGAGGTAATCACCTGGAATGCATTTCAATTAACAGGTGTGCCTTTTTAAGTACTTAATTTGTGTAATTTCTTTGTGTAATGCAGTTGAGTCAATAATTTGTGTTGTGGCAATGCAGGTGTGCCACGCGTCCGTCTCGAATACACGCACGGGAGAGGTCCGGGCACGCCCATCAGCACCGGCTGAGGATCAGG
>JAOYSI010069026.1:0-22489 GCA_025775065.1 Hiodon alosoides
GAGAGAGATAGAGAGAGAGAGAGAGAGAGAGAGAGAGAGAGAGAGAGAGAGAGAGAGAGAGAGAGAGAGAGAGAGGTTTCTTTTAATTAACAACCAGCACAGTCCTTGAAAGTCTTCCTGCAACCCCATACCCCCCGCACCCTCCATATGTGGTAGAGGTTACCTGGACCTTGGCAAGAGGCAGTCTGCTGAAAAAAGTGCACCTTATCATCCTGCAGCTGACTGGACCAGGCCCAGCCTCATGGCTGCCTCTTCTCTCCCTATGTGTAGGGAGTGGGCATTTTGAACTGGGTCTACCCATCGTGGATTGCGGTGCCCAAGCACAGGTTTTGGTTCTGGATACTTTCAGAGCAACAGCGCTGTGAACTGGGATTGGGGCACGCAGTGGTGAAACAAGCAAGCTTGCAAAGTGCTAATTGATTAATTACAAAATCACTCAATCAAGCAGATTTTGCGATATGTGGCTGTAAGGGCACTGTATCAGAAAGGAAAATAGCAACAAAATATGGTAAAAGCCAGATAGGGAATCAATATGATTCTATTTGCAGAAATACGAGAAACAAACCTTTTTCATCATTCACAGTGAAAAATAATTTGCTGGCCGTGATCACAGACTTCGTTGTTCGGCCCATAGTAAAACTGACAGGAAAAGCACTGGCTTTTTCCACTGGGCACTGTGCTGGTAGTTCTCATCTTCTGAGCTCCTGGTAATGAGACTGAACAAGCATTGGGTTTTAATTGGCAGAGCTAACCTATGGCAGCAGGGCGATATGTACATTTCAACTGTCAACTGTTTCAAGTGCGTTCTATGCTAAAGAGATGAGTTTGTGATCTTTTTCAGTCCATGATCAAAGGTGCATCTAAAACAGATCTGCACCAGGCCAGCTGACAGGTGATTTTAACCTATCTGTTTGGCACATGATTGATGTTATGGTGTGACAAGGAAAACGCAGTGGCAGTTTTGTTTGAGCTATGCGATTAAGCATTCCCACGATACATGTCCTTTTCCTTCTGCCTAGGTGGATTTATTTTCAGGAACCAATAGCTTCCAAGTGAGCCTGGCTCTAGCTCCTGGATTTTCCTGGCACGTCATTGGCGATGGAGGAAAACTCTTAGTTTTCTGCTGCACCAAGGGCTGCGATTCCCAGACGTCACAAACCAACTTGGAAAAACGAAACACACTGTGCTGGAATGAGTCGGTCCTGGGTTTGTCAATGGGGTGCGGGGTCCCCTTATGGGAGCTCCCTGTACTGGAGCTAGAAGCCAGAAGAAGGTAGAGGTAGAGAGAAACATGCCTAGGTTGCACTTTAAGCCTTGCTGAGCGCAGACCATCTCGGGTGGGCCAATCTGGTCCACAGGCCTCTGAGGGTGCGTCCCCCACCTGCTGCATTCTATAGTATGGCTCAGTAAACCGGAGCTGCCTGAATAATCCACTAGGAAACTCCAAACAGGGTGCAATTCAGCTGTCGGCCCAATCTGTCCCAGTTTACTCAAGGCTTCTCTTTTACCCTTTTGTGCTTTGTTATACCTTTCTGTTTTTTTATGTGGTAATGCTGAACACCCAAAAAAACCCTTTCCCTTTCTCTCTTAGTCCGTCTCTCTTATTCTGCCTACTGCGCCTCTCCTTTCCCTCCCACCTTCCCTTTCACTTTCTCCCATCCTTTTTTCCATTCTCTACACCCATCCCCCCCATCCTATAGGAGGCAGACTCTGACAAACAGAATCCACTGGAGTGAGGTCATGCTGCTAACCTAGTGAAGGCTCCGGCTGCCTCGTAGCCAGTTCAGCACCTCCCCAGGAATCCAACTCAGCCCTTGAGGGAGAAGAAGTACCTCTTCATTCCTCTGCATATCCAGTGTTCGTTCCTCAGCATATCTTCATCTGACGTCTAGGCACTTTTTCTGTAGTGCATGTGACTTTCTAAAGAATGGAACAGTAAACAAAGTGGAACTAGCAATTGACACAGCACATATATACAGAGTGAAAAAAAAACACAAAAACTTTTTCTGTTGGGCTAGTTTCCACTGTGTGAGGGATAAAAGACTTTGTGTGTGTGTGTTGCGAGAGAATAGATTTAAACTGTATTAACATGTTAAGCCCAGAGGCATCTGGCAGTCTCACTTGTTGTGTACAGAGAGTGACAGGACATCAAGCTTTGGCTCGTGATGAATGTCACTCGCCACGGAACAGCAAAGTGACGCAGTCGCAGAGCTTGCGCTTTTCTTTAGCCCCACCCACTGTAATGAATTGACTGGTCTATGGATGCTCAGAGAGAATATAGAGAGAAGTAGAAAGGGGTTTGGATTTGAGCTTTCATTCTCGTGTATGCATGTGCGCATGTCACACACAGGCGCCCCCCCCCAGGCCTAGTTGCGTCTGGATCTGGCCCTCTGCCACCGAGACTTCCATGCCCTGACCCAGTTCTGCTTCTCCCCTCCCCCTGCAGCCAGCCACCATGTACTCGACCCCTTCCGCATGTCAGGAGTGATTAGAGAACCAGGGTCCAAGCGCCCCACGATCTGTGTGCGTTCTATCTCCTGTGCTCACAAACGGAACAGAATGGGCATGCTCCTTATTTCCCCTCCTGCTACTCAAGGGGGGCCGGGGCAGATGGCATGTTGTACTGGAGAGGTGGGCAAAGGGACAAAGACCTCCCAAGTAATACAGCAGCCTTGGGCGTCCTCATTGCATGTCAGGCAGTACGTTATTTAGCTGCCTCTCTTATCCCTGACCCACTCACCTCCAGCCTGTGCTGCCTCTGATAGAGCCCAGAAAATCTTTCTGCGCATACAGTGATGGGCTCACTAAACTGACCCTCAGGTGAGGGAACCACGGATGGCCTTTACTCATGCTGCTATCAGTGCTGGCATCTCGGGGGGCATGCCGGCGCCAAAGTGTCAACATTGGACAGATAACGGGGAGTGGGTGGGGGGTGAAACATTAGGGTCAGAGGAAAGCAAGGGGCTGCACTCCTGCATAACAGAGGGGAAGGGATCGCTTCTACTAGCAAGGGTCAGAGAGTGAGACACATGAGCGCTGAGAGAGGTGTTGAGATGTGGTAATAATAGGATGCTGGGGACCCTGGGGTGGCATGGCATGGATAACCATGGGATTGAAGCTGTTGCTCGCACTGACCGAGGGGGCACCTTTCTGGCTTTTGTCAGTTTCAGCATTTCACCAGTGCTCAAAATTAATCTTGTCAATTTCTGGATACTTGTCATGTCTACATGTCTGCTTTCCAACATTCCCTTCCCTCCATTGTACATTTCTCAATGGTCGCGGTCCCGGTCGGACAGTGGGGAACGCAGAGGGAAGGCCACCGCAGCACTCTCAGGTTTGAGGAAACATCTCTGGGAGCATGAGGAAGACTTGCCACAGCACTGTGCAGGTGCCAGAGTGATAAGCCATTAGTGAGAGTAATGAGGGGCAGTCAACTTTGTTGACACCAGCCCGGCAAACAGAGCCATAATAAAAGGTGTCTCTTTTACAAGAATCAGAAAAGCTGATGCTTAATCTCCTGTCCTGCTGTTTACAAGCAGAGAGGCGTTTTTTATTCTGGGGTCTGTCTGGGCAGCTAAGTGTACCGTGAATAAGACACAGAGTGGCTTAAGTCGCCTGCTTTGCAAACATCATAAGGCAAATATCTGCTGCGTTTTTCTCTGCGACATAGTTCTACTTTCATATAGACTTGGATACTAACATGCAAACAGAAAACTGGAGAACGACTGTTACTGCTCTGCGTCCCTCTCCATGTTTGTGGGTTGGCAATAGAGCAGCCCTCGTTTAGGAGCAAAACTGGTTCCTACTGGGCAATGAAACCTCTGCTTGTTTTCCTGTCCACCTGTCACTGACAAGTCACATATATTGGCCACCACTCCCAAGCCAACACCACATTTTATATAATTTAAAGTGAAATGCCCTATGATTGGCCTGTGGCTTCAGGGAGATATACAATTGGCTAGTTGAGGGTGGTTGTACCACCTCTTTCTGAGCAAGCAGGCATCTACCATTGGGTTCTGAGCCTTAAGGAAAAGTGTGATGCCATTTAGGCTTGTCAGTGTTGCAGTGAACCCTGACTCCATTCTACCCCTTTTTTTTTCTTTTTTCTTTTCCACTGAAAATTCTGCTTCATTCATTGGATCATTTTCTCTGGAATACTGTGTATATTTATCTAATCTCATAGCAAGTTGATTTGATTACGTTTAAATCTGGCTGTAAAATTTTTTAATGGTCATGAACAGTTGCTTTTATGGATATATAAAATTATGTTATCAAATTTGTTTACAAATGGAGAACTATCAATGGAGTTGATGAGAAGCTTACAGTCACTAAGCTCTATGGGTGGGTGAGCGTGTGTGTATGTGTTGACAATTTAGAAGCACACTTATTCTGCTGTTAATGCACTGTAAATGCGCGGCAATTAAAAATGATTGCCTCTTATTTCAGCTGCTCTATGCACAATGCTCGTAAAGAGCTTGTATTTCTCCACCAGAAGCCAGAGTATCCATCTGACACACTGCTGTATCTGTCTTCCCCCCTCTGCCAATGGACACCATGCGCTGATGTGTTCAAAGACAGATACACTGTGGGCCAAAAAATGTACCCGTGGTGATCGGTCAGGCCAGGAAGCAAAGTGAGAGGGGAGGATGGACTGCCCTCGGCCCTGGAGAAAGGCGGCGGTCGTCTGATTTATTAGGGATGGCTCCCCCCCATGCCTTGGCCGGGGGAGAGAGAACCGAGCAGTCAGAAAAGGGGGAGAAGAAAGGGCAGAACAGCTGCGCCCGGATCTCTACAACGGCCTTGGAGCTGCAGGTGGGAGACGGCGGGGGGTGCAGAGGGTGGTGAAGGGAACAAAAGGGACTCAGTTCAGCTGTCTTGTCTCTCCCCCAACCCCCACCCCCCCCACCTCCCACTCTTTAGGTGCTTTATAATATCCCTTTATGATTTATCTGGTGCACTGCAAATTAATTCGTGTTTGAGCCTGACAGGTCCTGCCAGGATTAGTTTTACTGCGGGGGAGTGATAGAATTGCCCCAAAGTGGTGTGTATCTGTGTATGAATAGAGATCTGATTTCATATATTGGTATTTTTTATTTTTTTTATTTTTGATGGTGATAATGATGATGATTATATGGTTATTGAGGTATCTGTGAACAAGTGTATAATAGAGACTCAGTAGGTCAATAATTATTTATTTATTACTTATTATTTAGTTTACTTAGTTTAGTTTACTTACTGCAGGGTGTACTACTATTGTGCTGTTTCAATGCTGGAAATTGTTTTTGCGGTATTTCTGAGTTAGCCATTGGAGTGGGAAAGGGCAACATCAGGGCGTATCTCTAGGTGTGTGGGTTGGAAGGCGTTTAGGTTTAGGCCTTCATTACTTCTTCTGAGACTTGCTTTTACCAGAGGGCAGCCCAGGTGAAGCAGTTTACTTTTACTGGGCAGTGTCACAGTGTTCGGCCTGGGAGTTAATCCCTGATATGAACTCTACAGTGTCTCTATTTGACCTGGAAATGAATCCCACAAGTTAACAATACAGTGTCAGCGTTCAACCTGAGAGTTAATCCCACCTGTTAACTGTACAGTGTCAGTGTCCAGTTAATCCCACAAGGCGCAGTGTCAGTTTTGTCTTAAAACATTTTGTTTACTGGCTTATTACGAAGCAGCCGGTTTCAAAACACTATGCTACCTCAATGGAAACATGCCAGGTATTTAGTTCTTAAACCCTGTTGATTCTATCAAACTGAATGCAAACTCTTATTACAGTTTGGTCTATTTAGAATGTAGAGGTGACAGGTAAAAGGGCTCAAGCTCTGACTGGATGATAGAGTTCTGATTGGGAGCGAATGTACTGTCTTCGTCTGAAAGGAAAGGAGATTCCTCAGAATGTTTGACCAAATATGTCAACAGAAACCACAATACCAGCTCTAGAGTATATACAGTTTTACTGTTCTGTACGGTATAGTAAACTTCACGTTAATATCATTTTAATATTAGTCAATATTCAACTAATAATCAGGATTAGTTGCGTTGCTAAATATGTGTATGTAAGAAAGAAGTCAGCATGTCAAAGGGTTAAGTAATTTAGCAATATATTTTTTGAAACTTTTCTTTGTTGAAGCCTGTAATGTAGGTGGGAGGTCATGCAGGATAATTCTGAGAGGAAGTTCTGAGCCCCATTAAATGGCTTTAGGTGCGGAAGTGCACATTTTTATTCTGTTGATACTGCTAATGTTTTTCTGTTGATTCTACTGATACCGTCTGTTTACATGGTATACGGTCAGCAAGCAGTCTTCATTGCTTTAGAAGGTAATACTTAATTTAATCAGCACAGGGCCCTTGTATCAGATCATCTGTGAAATGGCTTACACTGATGGTAGTAGGGGGAAGAGGTGGCAACTGTCAGAAAGGCGGGGTTAGGGGTGGATGATATGGTCATTTAGAACCCCATTGGTTTTATTACTAATACAGTAAGGTGTTCACTCTTTCAACGCCTGCCAAAAGCACTAACAAAAAAAGCACCAAGGAGCTTGCCACCCAGTCTTTTTGTTAGGGAGGGTTCAGATTTTTATCTTTTATTTGTTTTTGGTAAATATCGAGCATTTTTTACTTTTCCGAGTCCGTGGCATTTTGTACCTGCTGGCAAATGGAATTGTGTAGAGTATATAGCAGAGTTTGGGGGGCTGTTGCTCTCATTGCTACTTGAGTAGAACAGCCCAGTAGTGCGTTTTCATTTGCTCGCCGATGAAAACGCCTACAAACACAGCAGGCATCGTCATTAGGCCCTTGACAGAAACGGCTGCAGATCAAACTGCGGTTTGTGTGTTTGCAGTCACGCAAGGTGACACTGAAAGCAAGTAAATTCGCCCCATGATTAACCTCTGACCTCTTTTGCCGTCTCTTTCGTGACGCTGCCGCCCACGGAAACAGGAGTGGGTGGGTGGGATTTTCATTCTAGGGTTTCTGGTCAGGACCAGACCAGGTGGGAAAGGGATTCGTCGGCGAGACCAGTGTTGTCGCCACAGAGGGGATGTTATCTTTTCTCCTCCGGCTGCCACACCCTCCACTGGCCTCCTCTATCACCCTTCCTCCTCCCCCGCTCCTTTTCATATCACATATCATTCCCTCCTCTTTTCAGAGCTGGCATGTGCTACAAAAATCCAGTCTCTTCTTTTCCCTCTTACTCCATCTCGTCTTCCACTCTGTTCTTTTCCTTTAAAAGTTTTTAAACCAAAATCTTAATTGATAGGTTTCTCTTTAAATTCTGTTTAACTTGTTCAGCACACAGAAAATCTGTAGATAAGTGAAATTAAGCTGGAACATAGAAATAAAAATCAACTGGCCGGGTGAGGTAATTACAGTCAAATTGCTAATAAAGGTTGTGGAAAAAGTTTTTAAAATGCTAAAAAGTTGCTTGCAATGATGACTATAAAATATTTTTGCATGTCCTATGAAGAGTATTTCAAAGTTAAGTCGCCATCTCCCTATATCTCTTTCCCTTCATTGTCTCCCAACACTTCCGTCTTTCGTTCATGATCCCATTATCAAGTTATATCACTCGGAGCTAATTCTCATATTTATGTGGAGCGTATGTTGATGGAGGCCATCGTTGCCTGTGTTTGCAGGAGGGTGAATTAAGGGGGAGGGTGGATACTTCCGGCTGTAAAAGCTCCATTCTTCTCTTCAGAGACTTCCCCAGGAAGTGGCAGATGCCATGTCATCAACGAACGACAATTGTATATTCGGAAGGATTCTTACTCCGAGGATGAACAAAATTTAAGCACCGAAACTGAGGCTCTCTGGCCCTACCTTTCAGTCACAGTCTGTCAAAGCACTGGAAGTTAATACCTTTAAATGGTCAAAGTAAGTTGGGTTTTGGGCTCTGGTTCCCTTTGACAGTTAAGAGATGTTATTCTTAGTCTTGATATTGGCTGGATTGATCTGATAGATTTACTTAACCTTTAGATCGTTTTGATCGCAACGTTGTTTTGCCAATGACTAGAAAACTTTTGTGTTATTTGATTTAGTTGGAAAAAAAATTCAAACAAATACATTTCTGTGTCTGCAAAGAAAGGGGTGAATGGTAGTTTTTCTCTGGAGAGAGAAAAGAAATAAAGCATATGTTTTGGCTGATGGGCCTTTATCGCAACCCCAACTCTCTGGCTGAAGTTTTGTGCTCGGCGTCTGTCTCCCAAAGTGTCTCTCCCTGTTACCTCTGAGGGCCATGATTCTGTGGTCAATACTCGGCCGGCGTGACCTCCGATCTGCGAGTCTCAAGGACTAAGGCAGCCGGACAGTCCTCTGAGAAGTGTGGATCATCTAAATATAGGACCTGGCCTGGAGCTTCTTTCATTTATACCCTCACATGAAAATGTTTCACATGAAAATGACAAAATAATACATGTGCACATAATTAACGAACTGAAATAATGGCGGCTGTGTTTTTAACTTTTTAAATATCTCTCCCTCTCTGTCTGAGTCTTTCCTGAAAGAGTGAGATGTTGTAGTCAACCCCATGTAAAACACTATTCTCTTCTCTTCTCCCTACCAGTGCTTTCTCACACACGTCTCTTACCAGAAGAGCGCTAGTGTATTTTTATGTAAACGTTCTTACCGCAGTACCCTCCTCCAGTGTCTCCACATCCTCTTTCTCTCCCTTTCTTTAACTTCCTTCCTCTTTTTGCTAGTTCATTGACATTTTTTTGTAAAAACAAAGTGTGGAAAGATACAGACCTCTTGGCACTCTGCAACGAGCCTGCTCTCTTAGAGTATACGGTGCGGGTCAACTGGTGCAGAAAAATGGCAGTGTTGTGGACGTCTCTATTGTGTATGCAATACGTTTAGTATTCCTTGCAGACGAGTTCTGTAAAGTCTTCTGGTATGTCTAGGAGATTCCTAAATTATATTAGAATACTATTAAAAGAACCATTGACTAAAATTAACATGAACAAGAAGGTTAGTATCTAAGTAGAATTAAGGCCAAAGCAACAGCATGGCAGTGCATGCTGTGAAAGAAGCGAGATGGAACAGTTAACAGCTTAGTAAGTGCTAGGAAAAGGGAAAACAGGTACCTGTATTAAAGCAAAGGTCAACAAGAGAGAGAAAGGGTTATTTAAGAGTGCTGTCCCTGTTGCACTGTAACCAGGAACATTCTTCCTGTGTTTAAACTGTTTTTTTAAATGTCCTTGTTGTTTTCTGAACTTACTGTAAACAGTTGAGTGTTGAAACTTAAAAGTTTTGTATATTGCAGTCAGCCACACTGAAGCAGCCCTCAGCAACCATCTTATTATTGGCCAGCAGGAATGTGTTTTTTTTTCAGTGGCCATCGGAGGGATTTTACTATTTGCCCAATATAACTCAACATTCGTGTCTGATTAATGGCGGTTGGTCTACCCTGGCATCTGCTTCCCCACCACTGCCCCCAATGTACAATGGGAGTTTGGTTCTGGTTTTTCACATGAGAGCAGTGCAGTGAAGTCCGAGGCAAGAAAGATAGTCAGAGACACAGGTTGATCCCTGTTTCCCCGGAAATGCCACCAGGGCCCTTCCTATCATGAGACATGATAACACTGGCATGTATGACAAGCTTGGAACTTGTGTCTGTCCTCCTCAGGGTAAATCTTCTCTGTGCAGGATGTGTTCCACCGAGGTGGGTGAGCATGTACACCAAAGCAACTTACAGTCACCTGTTTCACCTGTTTGGTTAGAGCCACCTGACTCTAGACCACCCCCTCTAACCTCTGAGGCTGTAGACATGTTGCGGCACGATGACCCCTCTCTGGCTGTTTTAAGCTGGTATGGGGAAAGGGACATGGACCCTGTCCTCTTGAGTTGCTGTTTTAAACACTTTTTCTCAGTCTCCCGAATAGTATGTTTACGTCTAGGTGGGAAGCTGGCCCCGCTGTCTCGTCGATCCATTGTTAGCAGCGGATATTTGTCTCATTGTGTATCATTCTTCCAGTTTATTATTTCAATAATGCAGTGACTGGCATTCGGAGCATAACGCTACTCTAAAATGGGCTCTGGATTGAATTTCCCTGTGACCCTGTACTGTAGCTTTCTGTGTTAGATCCTGGACAATGTGCAGAGGGAAAAAAGACTGGCGTTGTCTTTGCATTGTACTTTGCCAGGCCAGCAGTGGGCGAATAGTGTTCTGCAGGCCAAATCGGGCCCAGCAATCTGTTCTTTCCAGCTTGCCAAGGGCTGTTTTTTTTACAGTCTGCAGTAACCTAGTTATCTGCACCTCAGTGTATTGTGTTGGTGTGTTGGGTTGCATTAAACTAATGTTCGTGTCAGCTAGGATTATGTGTGTGTTGTGTGAGCATGCGTGTATGTGTGTGTTGATGCGTACCTCGGTGTGTTGTGCATGTGTGTTTAGAGTCCTCCCCATCTCCTTATTGAAACATAGGCCCACCTGTCAGCACTCATTTGGACCCCATTATAGGATGCTTGGGCATGACCTGCCTCACACCCCAGCCCCCACCCTCTGCCACTGGTCTGGCATGCCTGACATTGACCAAGCACATCTGTTTCTTTGGCTGTTTTCCTTCCAGTAGTCTTCCATATTTAGTTCCTGTGCCTGAGACTCCCGTGACCATTTGATTTCCTCATTTAGGACCTTTGTTTACTCTGCAGAAGCGTCGCCTCTCCAAAATAAGATTGTTCGGCAAGTGCGTCACATTTGTCCATTAAAGACATTATCAATGTTAGGGATACTTGTACTTGTAGTACTAGTAGTAGCAACTGCAGTGATTGACGAGCAGCTGCCCTATGCTTGCTTTCTCACTGGGGAGAGTGAGAATCAGGATGGGAGGAGGGGGGACTTAAGGGAGCCCAAAGTTTATTAGGACCACATTAGTGGCTTCTGACTCACATGACCCACGGTCCTTCAGTGCCGTGGGGTGACACAATATCAGGAGTGCACTGTGTAATTGGCTCTGCTAAAAAAGGTGCATACATGTTTGTGTGCATGCTTGCGTGTGTGTGTGTGTGTGTGTGTGTGTGTGTGTGTGAGTGCCGTGAGGGGTGACTTCTATTACTGCAGTTCAGAGAGGGAAGAAAATGATTTCAACAGACAGATTTATGGTAGCTTGTAGACACTCTAGTCCTCCTATTAATGAATCTTGGCTAATGTTCAGACTATGTCAGACAACATCATTTCACAACTAATGCATATGGGCTCATTTAGCTGCTCTTCAGCTGGATAGATTATCTTATTGTGTCGTAGGCGTCATTGTGGAAGTTAAAATTGTAATCCCATCAATTATTAACAACACTGGGAAAGTAAAGCACTTAGTGACGTTTATGACTGAATTGTGGAAATGTTTTGTCAAACGGTAGCTTACCTTGATCTTCTTATCTATATCAACTTCCATCAGTATGTTTTCATATTTCCACTTTTTCTGTCATTTTGTAAAGACACTGAAGATGAATGTATATGTACCTGGTAGATAGTGTATATTTAAATTATCTCTTTTGTGTCTTTAGGTATGCAAGAGCTTGATTACATGTCACGTCTATTTGAATCCATCATTAGATACACCGTTTGGACTGTAATCATATATTTTTTCTTATGATTATGCGCACTTAGCTGTTTTAAAGCAGTGCTCTTTCTTCAGTTTACCATTATGCCATCTCACAGCTCTAAAGTGGGTTAAAAATAAAACCTTCAAGGGAGTGAACTAATGGGATTTGGAAAGTGATTCCCCTTGACGTTTTCTCACTGAGGACGGAATCCACTGCATGGGAAACATGCTGATTTTACAGACTGGTATCAGCATTTAACTTAAACTAGTCTTATAGCGGTTGGAATGGGCTAAGGCTGATGCCGGCCCGTACAGATACCAGTGCAGCACAGTGGGGCCGTTGTTGTTGAGTAAGACGGGGAGCTGCTGGACGCGGGACAGGCGCAGACAGGCGCAGACAGGCCTAAGGAACAGTGGAGGGTGTGTCCCAGGAGCCCTATTGTTCCAGCTGGAGTCTAGTGTGGGAACACCATGCCAAAAAAAAAGAGGGGGGCGAGATTAGGATGTTGATTGTGGCTTCCAGTGCTGCTGCCGCCAAGGGTTCTGGGTGTGTCTAAAATCATGGCTGCGGCGCCCTTATCTGGCCTTTAACTGCATTGGGTCCAAAGGACGAAACCAAGGCAGCAAATGAAAATCATACATGGGGTAAGTACGATGTGTCCTTAAAAAATGCTTCATTTGCGTTGCAGTACGAGGACAAGCTTGTGGCAACGAAATGTAAATCCCAAGGAAGTCAAGGAATAGCTTTGAATGCTGTGCATTAACCTCTCGTTTGTACCGACTGAAGTATCATGTCCGTGTCACTCCCACCAGCCCACTGCCTTTGTGCTGCTCAATCACAGTCAGAATACGCACACGCATATGTGCACACATTTTTTAAAAGAAGAAAGGGGAGAGAGGATGAGAGAGACTGCTTTGCCCATTTTACAGCAGCGATATGACCGTAAATGTTTAACGCCATCACATATGCATTTTTAAAGAATAACTTTTTGTTTTATGTTAGGCTATGTAAACAGGAACTTGGCACATTTTCAGCATTTCTCAGATTTCTGGTACATACTTCCAAACTCTCTCCCTCTCCTACTTTCTTGCTCTATCTCTGTTGATGTCTTTACTTGCCACCATTTAATGCCACTGATATCGCAGATAAGAAAAAATGACGGAAACTGTTGTAGCGGAGAACATGTTTCCTAATCCACTGTGTGCCACGACTTTGATTGTTTCACATTGCTGATGAGTATAAAAGGTTGGCTGTTCTGTCACAGGGACATTTACAGGTCCAGTAGGTTAGGCGGAATAGTCCAGAGTGGAGCATGTGTAATAAATAAGTATGAGTAATAAAAACAGGATTGTGGCTGATCCCACTCTTGGCACCAACAAGAGGTTAACTGGAGTATAGCAACTGTGGAATACAGAAACCAGGTCCATTTATCAGGGCCTTGCAGGACCAGGACCATAGTGAATCAGCTACCTATGAGGTATGTTTCCTTCCCTCAAGGTCCCTAACGTTGATCTTACTCTCTCTGCAGCTGCCTGGATCAGTGAAGAGGAAGTTGGCTGCAGATGAAGGCCCAAGGGTGGTCAATGGGATCTCCAGCGGCCCTATGATCCAGGCTGGCTCCAAGCGGCCCTGCCTGGAAGATGTCACCCTGGCCATGGGTCCTGGCCTCCAGCCTTCTCCTTTTTCTTCAGGATCGGGGACAGGGAGTCACACACCTCATTTGGAGGGGAATGGGCTGAGCAACAGCGCCATGGGCTCCCCGTACTCCATGCCACCCAAAGCCAGCCCTGGGTCAGCCTCTGGGGGGAGTGGGGCAATGCTTCCCTCCTTCAATCCCAGCAGAAACAATCTTGCCCCAACTGTGGAGCAGGAACTCCAGGACATTCTGGATGAGCTGACCAAGAACCCTGACCCCTCCATCACAGAACTGGACATTGACAAGATCCTGGGGAGCAAGGGGGATGAGGAAGCCGGCAGTGCAGGGGGCTTCATGCACCCAGAGGGCAGCAGCACGCCCAAGCGTTCTCCACCCTCCCACTTGGAGACCCACCTTACCCGCTCCCCGGGTTTCTCCCAGGCACCCTCTGTGGCCTCCCCTCACGTGGGCCCCCCGGCTGCCGGAGCCCCATATTCCTTGCCCCACCCGGCTAAAGCTGGACCGCCACCCCTCTCTGCTTCTCCCCTGTCTTCCTCGAATCAGAGCCACAACCAAAGCCAGGCCCGCTCCCCCATGCTGTCAGCAGCACTATCAAGCCGGCCAGGTTCTAACTGGCACGAGGTGTCCCGGGCCCAGCAGCTGCAGCAGATGGCCACCACCAACAAGCTTCTGTCCTCCAGTGTTGGTCCACCTCCCACACAGTCGGTCCCCGCACCATCGGCTCCCATAGCCACGGCCCCCTGGGCTGGCCCTTCCGCTCCCTACCGCCCCGGCGAGAAGCTACTCAGTTCCTCTCCGCACCAGCAGCCCTTTAGCCCTGCGGGGAGCACTCAGAGCCCCCAGAGTTCTCTCATCTCCAGCATGGTTCCCGCACCTTCCAAAGGGCCCTCCCCTCCCTACCATCCTGAGAAACTGGCTAGCCCTGCTTTGGCACAGCCGCCTTTCAGCCCGCAGAGCAGCCTCCTACCCAGCATGGCACCAAGTGGAGGCAGCAGCACAGCCCAAAGCTCCCAGACCACCATCCTGCCAAGCATGCCACCCTCCTCTGTGACGACCCGGCCCTCGCCTCCCTATAGGCCCGACAAACACTCCAGCTCTGCCATCCCACAAGTGCCGCCGCAGCACCAACAGCCACCATCCCGCTCCTTCAGCTCCCAGAACGACTCGGGCACCATCACCAGTCAGCTGTACAAGGCTATGACCTTGAGCCAGCCTGGTGGCATGAAGCACCTCACACAGCAACACCATGGCCAGCCGACCATGGCGTCCAAGCCTCAGCCTCCCAAAGCTGGTGCGGGGCAGGACCCCTATTCCTTCAACAATACAAAACCGCTGCGGCACTTCGACCCCGTTTTGCCAGGCCAGAAGCCGAGCCCCTTACCCCAGGGACCCCTGGGTCACTACCCCACTCCGAACATGCAGCAGGCACCACCCACAGCTTCAACTGGACACTCACAGATTCTGCAGCAGCAGCAGCAGGATGTGCAGCAGCAGCGCATGGCAAGAAGCATGCAGGCAGGGGGGATGGTGCCCATCAGCAGAGTGGTAAGTACCAACAGGTGTCTATTGCTTTCCTGTCCATCTCACACCATTATCCTCTGATTAGGATGCTAACAGAAGATGGTTCTTTGTTTGTAAAGGTTGTGACAATATACTTGGTTAACATTTTTTCTGTGGGTCCATTTGCATTCCTAGTTTGTGGTCAGGACACAAGGACACATGTTTAATGGTGCAGTGATGTTTTATTTTTATTAAGCTGCTTTTGGCCATAATATTGTAGAAGTGCCACATGGCTTTACATTGCCAAGAAGTGTAGGATTGTATTTGGGCTAGATTTTAGTCTGTGTTGGGGTGCATAAGCATAAGACACGGAAAGATAGAGATGTCCTCATCAAACATCTTGAAGAGCACCACTCAGTACAGCAAAGGCCTTCCTCCTGACCCCAAATACTACTGGTTTATTCACTTGTCACTCATCAATAACACCAGTCAGAAGATGCATACCTTCCTGGGATTAGCACGCTGCACTCTGTATGGTGGAATTGAGAATAAGGATAATTTGTTGTTGTAGCAGGCAGCAGAAGTTTCCTGAATGTTTAACATGATGGAGAAAGACGCTGTTCTTATGCTGCACTCTGACAGCTGAATCAAAGCTATTGATTCAGGAAGGACGCTTGGACTTGGATCGGTCTCGTAAGGCTCCCTGTTCTGGGGGGACAAATCATCTCCCTGAATAATATGAAAACGTATGAAGCACAGGGTCCGGTCTCAATGCTGATAGTTCCAGCTGTACTCTGATAGAGCCTTTAAATAAAAGTGCAAGGAGCCCCATGGCAGGATGATAAATTCCTGAGAGACCTTTTTTTAACAAGTGTGTGTTTTGGAGCCTGGGTGGCTGCTTTGTTTTTTTTCCCTAAGCATTCCAATTAGTGAGGGACCCCTTCCCCTTTCCACCCCCCCCATCCAAAGCTCTCTCTCTTTGCAAAGGAAGACTAAACATTGTTTTTGGCAATGCTTGGTAGTTCCCACTTTAACACTGCGGAGTGTCAAAAGAAAATGATCTGTTCCACTGAAAGAGAACCAGGGGATAGTGTGTCTCTGTGTCCGTGTGTGCCAGCTATTTTTCTCCCTCGCTGTGTTTATAACTCTTGGACTGTGTGTGTGTGTGTGTATGTGTGTGTGTGTGTGTGTGTGTGTGTGTGTGTGTGTGTGTGTGTGTGTGTGTGTGTGTGTGTGTGTGTGTGTGTGTGCACGTGTGTGTGAGCGCCAGTTAAAGAGAAGGGGAGACTCCTCTGTAAAATCTTTGTGTGTCTGGTTCTACTGTTAGCGGGTTGGATTTCAAAGCACTGCGGCAACATTCTGCCCAGCTCCGGAGTTCTCTTTGAGCAAAAGCGGTGCACGTTTGAAGTCCCTGGATGGGAGGACCTTCCCTTTTCAACCCAGCTGCAGTCTTTCATCGGGCCAATAAAGGGATAATGAATTTTGGCGGGGGTGTAGCAGGGTGTGTGAAGGGAGGGGTGTGTGTGTGTGGGGGGGTCTTTAGTCATTTTGACTGCAGGCAAAAGAGGGCCTCAGTTTATCACCCTCCGACCCCTCCACCTACCACAAAGAGAAGCTTTCCGCTCCCTCTCTGCTGTCCCTTCCTTTAGCCTCCTCAACTTCTTCTCTTTTGATCACCAACTAGAAGGCTGTGTGGGATTATATTATTATATAATTATTTTTGTAAGGCACCAGTCAGTTCATGCCATAAGAAGCTTTACTGGCATTTCAATAGTACAAACTTCATACCAAAGCATTGTAACATTATACATAAGTAATTTCATTATGCAATCAAATTCATAAGTAAAAAAAATGAAATAAATATCCCTTTAAAAGTTTGTTGAGACACAAACATTCCCCAGTAATGGTGACAAGCATGTGCCTTGGAACCCTCTAACCGAACCCTCTCTACCAGCCTGTACTTCTCGTCAGAGGCTAACGTCATCATACATGACGGAAAGATGAGTTTTGGTGGCTTTCATAGGGTGTCTGTGGCCCCAATTTAACGTAAACAGGAAGTTACTTTCTGTTTTCCTCTAAAAAGACAGTGTTCTAAGTATTTATTATTTTTTGGGGGGGGAGATATCATTGTAGTTTCTCACTGGCCCTATACCATTTCACCAGTCCACGTTTGTCTCTACCTACTCAAAGTTAATGATTAATAAAAGGGACTGACATGAATTAAAGTGCTTGTGCTATATAGGACTCTAGATATTCCCACTTGCTATTGTGAAGGCTGTGTGTGCCACTTCTGAAAAAACCCACAACACTCTGCTTCCTTGTCCTGCAGCATGGTTCCTTTGAACTGGTAGATAAAACCAAAGCGACAAATGAAGAATTGTCCTTGATGTGATCTTGGGTACTCTCTGTGTATTGTCAGCACGTCAGGTTTCTCACTCGCTTTTGTTGCTTGAAACGCTGCATCATGGAGATGCCTATTGCCTTTCCATGTGTTGAGTTTCCATATATTAATTTTGTGTCTGTTAGCATTGTCATTTTTAAAGGGGAACTGATCTCAGTAATACATTTTATCCTTAGCCTAATTGATAAATATAATCTTTGGAGAGGAGTCAGAACCCTGGAAGCAGAAATTGTGCAAATGTTTGGTTTGGCATCTGGTGTCTGTGTGTGAGTGTGATTTTGTGTTATTGGTTTTACTGAGACCTTACTCTTACTCTCTCCCTTTCTGTCTCTCTGTCTCACCTCCCTCCCCCTTTCTCGTTGTGACGGATATGTATTTCCCCCGAGGCATTTGGGGGGGGGGGGTGTCAGTGGTGAATCTGGGCCCTCTGCAGCTGTGAGGAGAGAAAGGAGGCACACACGTTCTCACACACAAAGAGCTCTGTGTATACACACAGTTTGTGTGTGTTTACCCTGTGTTGTTGCCCCCGTTTGTGCAATTTACGCATGTATAATCAACAGAAGACATTTGATTCCGGTTTGTCAAACATGTGGTGTACTGAAACAGGATAGCACCTGTGTTACTTGTGGTAGGTTTCTAGTTAGTTCATGTGGGTTCAGTCTGTGCACTGGGTTCTGTGTGTCGGCTGTTGGATTTCTGTGTTGTCCGGCGCCGATTAGAAGGAGTGCACTCTCCCCAAGTGTGAGCGTCTCACTTTCTCCTTCCTTAAACGAGGGAACAGGAAGAGTGCAACAGCATCATCTATGGAAGGTAGGGGTCACGACACAGTAGAGATTCACTGTGGATTAGGTTTATTTACCGACTAATTTTTTCTCTGTCTGAATGGGGTTTATATTTTTTTAAAGTGAGTGGACTCTGAGCTCTTGGCTTATGCTCCTGGAGACATGAGTCAGGCAGGCGGTGTATTGTGGGAAACGTTGAGGGGACAACTGCGTATTTCTCTGTGCAAACAGAACGCGTGAGTCAGCGAATCCGTTGGCCTAGCGAGCAAAGTTTTAACACCATCCACCCCTGGCCATGGGTGGGAAGCCGTCGAGAGACATATTTATGGGCTTATGCTGCCGCCATGGCTTCAATCATCTGCCACTTGCCTTGTACCCCTTGTATCTCTCTCTCTCGCTCTCTTACTTTCTCTTACTCTATCTCTCTTCCTGCTGCCTGCTGCCTGTTCCCCTCTATCCCTCTCTCTCGCTTTGGCTGTTCGTACTGCCTGGTGCCCCCTCCTTTCTCACTCTTTGGGCCTTTCTGCTGCTCGGTCCCCTCTACCTCTACCTCTACCTCTCCTTCTCCCTCTCTCTCTCTCTCTCTCTCTCTCTCTCTCTCTCTCTCTCTCTCTCTGGGCCTTTCTGCTGCACTGGCCTCTCTACACCCCCCCCCCCTCTTTGGGCCTTCCTGCTGCTCGATCCCCTTTACCACACTCTTTCCTTGGTCCCTCTTGCTAGGTCCCCTCCCTTCAAGGTTGAAAGTGGGGGAGTGTGGAAACACAGTGGGGAGAGAAGGGAGGGAGCCAGTTTAAATGTTTTTTTGCTAAAACCCCCTCTCCCCCTGGAGTTTGACTTGCAGCCAGGATCCACAGCAGGAAGTAAAGGAGTAACCTTGTTTCCAGCTCGTCCTCGATTGAACCGCCCCTCACAATTTGAAATTTCCCTCTAAGTGGGTCAGCTTTTAGGATTAGCAGCAGTGTGTGTTTGTGTGTGTGTGTGTGTGTGTGTGTTTATGTGAGTTTGATAAGAGTTTGATTGATTGGCAGTGGGGTTGCCAGTTTTTATTTAGTTACTGTAGCAAAGTATCCTAATTGTGTCATCTAGAGGGATAACTTGCTACATTCACTAATACTGTAAAAAACTGTACAGGGCAGACACTGAGCATCCTGCTTGTTATTACTGCCTTTCCCTAGTCTTGCTCTAACAGAGCAAACACGATGATCATGCAGTCCGCAATCACTTCTCTTTTATGCAATACACAGATGTAGTGTTTCCTTATTTTCTTGTTTCCTTTATTATTTATTCCATAATATGTATTCTGTATGGTAGCAAACGCTCTGTGATTCCGATTTATTTAGGGGAGCAGGCTTTAACTGGTGATGTCACCATCTTAAAAATCTGGTTGACCAGTAAATAATTCCTAAAAAAACTGTAGATTTGTATTCCTTTTGTAGTATATAATTCAAAATAGAAGCTATTTGGTGCATTTTTTTACCCGGGAACCCAACCCCCCTTCCTTAATATTTTAAATATTATATAAGATAAAGATTATATAAGATAAAATCTTACTCTGGTAAAACATCAGTTTGGCTGCCATCATAGTTTTCAGGAACAGAACCCAGAACGCTCTGGACCAGACATACCAGACTCACCAGATCAGTTGTAGGCCTATGAAACAAAGTTGAAATTTATCATTCAAGCATGAAGTAATGTTGGGTTGGTTGTAATTTAAAGAAAACACTAGGGTGGTGGGCACTTTGGTGGAGCTCACAGGACCAATCTTTTGTGGAAACTCAGTGTTCGTTGTTGTATGTGTTTTTTCATGTTTTAGGGTGCTCGTTAGGGCAGAGTGGTTAACTCCCTTGCACTCCATTTAAGTGAATGGCAACAATGGGGGCTACCATGCATTTTCCGGGGAAGGCCGGTCCTGGCCAAGCAAGCAGCACTTGGGTTCCGAGAGAGAAGCTTGTGTCTGCTCCTTTCTTTAGCTCTCTGGGCTTTTATTTGCAGAGGAAGGGTGGAGGGTGGAGGGCGGACTGTTAGAATATACCTCCGCTCAGAGCTTTCCTGAAGGGAACGAGACAGCCTCTGTGCTGCTTCCTGTGGTAGCTGGAACCAAACATGCCCGTGCGTGAACACACACACACACACACACACACACAAACACACACACACCTCATACATCATACATATAGATTCAAACTGGCATTAAGGTTCGCTCTCCCTTCAGCTCTGGCTGGAGAAAGCTTGTACCCTTGTCTGAGAACGTCCCACGGTTACAACTGAGGCACAATGAGATTCTTTAAATATACCTGCCCTGCGAATGAACAACTCTTGTTGCTCTTCCCATTCCTTTGTCTCCAACACAGTCCCCTTCTTTTTTTTGTCACTCCTTTCTTCTCATAAACTCCAAGCCCCCTGATTAGTGAAGGCAAGTCATATTTAATTCTGTCACTTTGTTTCGATCCCTCTCTCTCTGTCTCTCTTCTACAGCCTAGAGAAAGGATGGTAGGCAAGGACAGAGCAGGGGTGGGGGGGAGGGGGTGGAGATAAAAAGGCAGACAGACGGCCTCGGTGGCTTAGCTAGCAACTAGCGGACTAGCACAAGGTTACCGGGGTGACTGGGACAAAAGTAGTGTACGGGGCCCTAACCCTTCACCCTCACACACACCCAGACCTCTTCGTAGAGTAAACAGTCAGACTTAAACGCGTACGCATGCATAAACTGTCAAACACACACTTTCCCTCTCACTATGTACCAGTTTTGCTTTTGAAAGGGAGATGTTGGAGAGGTGTTTCTGGGGCTAAGAAAGACATGATTTGTGCTTGACCTCGAGTGAGGTCACATTGTGAACATAGCTTGGATTTCCTGTGGTTGATGGAGGTTTTCCAAAAACTAGAGACAAACAAAACAACAGAAAAAAAACAGGAACCCTGATCTCTCCCTCTTAGGCAAACCCCTTACTGACCCCTGCTTATGTAACGTGGCAGAATGTCGGGAATCCAGACAGAACTGGTAATAACAGCCCAACTATAAACATGCATGTGCCAGACAGAGTGTGACTAATGTAACCCACGCAAAATGATTTTTGTAGGGTAATAAAAACCATTTGAAATGTAAGGTCAAATTTTTGGAGTACATTTTAATTGTAAACTATATCAAAACTTCAGTGTAAGTGGTGTCTTAAGATGCATTTAAAATTTTTTCCTGAAATCTCTGCACGTGGGCGTCCCTTTATGTCCCTTAACTTCCCTTAAACTCAGAAACGACGGAACCTTTTGATTCTTGCTCGAGTTTCTTTTCTCCAGGGTCAGGGATTCCGAATTCCCCTAGCCGCAGGTTGTGCAAGTGTCCTTGTTTCTTTTGTATGCCGGGCTCCTACGTTTTGTCACTGGTGGCGACAACGCTGCCTCTGTGATCAGGCCCATTTGTTCAGCACAGAGGTGCTGCTGGTGCCTTCCTCAGACACGCGGATTGGGAAATCGAGCTCAATCGCTCCTTTCTCCAACGAAAAAAAGAAAACTGCTGTGCTATTTTTCACTGCGGCGATTCTTGTTTTCTTGCTGTCCTTTGGCTGAATTTCTCCTCTCTAAATCGGTTCTGTCTCTTTCTGCCTTCCCAGTCCTCTCTTACTCGGGTGGACAGATATGTTAGCGGGGGAGAGAGCTGGAAGGACCTTCCCATAAGAGGATATTTCAACCCATCGCTTCTCACTTTGCCAAGGAGACGTGCATACCTATTCATTTAAGTGGTTTAAGTGAAGGACATTTGTAATATTATGGAGATTTGCAGGAACGTATTTTGCTAATGTGCTCTCTGTGTGGACGTGAGAACCAGAAATCTCTCCCCAAAAGAAGAGGCCCTTTCGGCTATAGGCACCTGGGAAACTAACGAGAGACCCTCGACAACCCGAGAGAAATCCTGCCGATTTGACTCTCTCAAGCCCTCTATCAAAATTGGCAAATGGTATGATCTGGATTCTTTTTTGTAAGATCTGCACACTGGTTATTACCTTCACCGACTGTGCCAATCAGGAGACCTTTCTGTTATCTTTTTTACCCATCTTTCCTACTCTGTTCGCATCCTCTGAGTCCCTATTTCCCAAACTCTCCCCCAGGGCCTGTTTTTAACCAACCCCGCCCCCCCATTTTTTCTGTCTCTGAGGTTCTTCTCCCATCCAGCGTGGTCAGGTGGGTGCCCACAGGGCACCATTCAGACGTCAGGGAAGGCCCAGAGCAGACACAGAGGCAGTGTGTTCCCATATTCGGTTTCAGTCAGTTTCCATTTACCCTCCTCGCAGGTCGGCAAGGGAGAGCCATGCTGTGTCAGAGACAGTTTTGGCTGTTGCAAACAGCTCGCAGTTCTCTCATCACTGAGTCCTGCGTGGCTCAGTTTTTAAAGATCCAAACCTGACAAAACAGAACAGCAAACCGACCTTAAATGCAACCTCAAATGCAAAACTCTTGCAAACCATTTTATTGCGTTTCACTGTTTATGTTAAACTGTTTAGTGTTTACACACACACACGCACACGCACACGCACACACACACATACACACACATATGGACAAAAGTATTGGGACACCTACACATTACACCTACAGGAGCTTTTATGACATCCCATTCTAAATCCATAG